>CAUYON010077135.1:0-28475 GCA_963573935.1 Arctocebus calabarensis
TGGATAGAGTACGGTGGCATTGCAGCTCACAGCAACCTCTAATTCCTGGGCTCAAGCAAGTCTCCTGCCTCTGCCTCCCAAGTAGCTGGGACTACAGGCACCCGCCACAACGCCCGGCCATTTTTTGGTTGCAGCTGTCATTGTTGTTTGGCAGGCCCGGGCTGGATTCAAACCCGCCAGCTCAGGTGCACATGGCTGGCGCCTTAGCTCGTTGACCCACAGGGGCCGAGCCAACACAGGATCTTTTCATTACAATCAATCACTGCCTATAAGCTCTGATCCTTTCACCTGAAATTCTGTTTTCCAAATCAACATCAACTTTATAGTCAAGTTCATTATTCAAAGCTCACAGGCTTTAAACATTGCTGCCTTAGGGAAGTGACCGCCTCACATGCAACCCTGCAGATCCTGAGAGGGGGGTCAGGGGCCATCCTATCTCATAGACTGAAAAGAACTCCTCATGGCAACTATTTCATTTGGGGCAATCTCTGGAGCAATTTATGCAGAATTCTTGGTGACTAGAGCAATTTTTTTTTTTTTTTTTTGGAGACAGAGTCTCAGTTTGTCGCCCTTGGTAGAGTACTGTGGAGTCAGATTCTCTTGCCTCAGCCTCCCAAGTAGCTAAGACTACAGGCGCTCATCACAATGCCTGCCTATTTTTTTTTTAGAGATGAGTTCTCACTCTGGTTCAGGCTAGTCTCTAATCTGTGAGCTCAAGCAATCTACCCACCTTATCCTCCCAGAGTGCTGGGATTGTTAGAGCAATTCTTAATGACTCAGTGACTCTTGCCCCTGCATTTGAGGGTGCCCCACTGCAGCTTGACAATAACTTAGGACAGCAAATCTGGGGAGAGAAGAAGGAAAAGGTAGATATTTTTATTGGGGGTTGTTAAATTTGCAGTCCTCTTACAAGGCTGGATTGAGCAGTCAAATTTTGTTATTTTCTCCAGCAAATAAATATATTTCAACCCTGTTCACCCAGCAGGTGGGAGTTGAGGGGGAGCCATACAAAGAGTTACAGACCTGTGGTCCCCAACCTCCAGCCCAGAGACTCATACCAGTTAGTGGCCTGTTAGAAACTGGGCCACGCAGCAGGAGGTGACGGGGGCAACAAGCAGAGCTTCCACTGTAACACAGCCACTCTTCGTCGCTGGCATCACCATTCGAGCTCTACCCCCCCACCCCCCGTCACATCAGTGGCAGCATTAGATTCTCATCATAGTGCCGGCGCTACTGTCAACTGCACATGCGAGGATTCTATTTTTCTTGAATTTTTTTTATTTTATTTGTTTTAGTTTGAAGTTAGTTTTGTTTTGTTTTGACACAGAGTTTCACTTTGTTGCCCTCAGTAGAGTGCTGTGGTGTCACAGCTCACAGCAACTTCAAACTCCTGGGCTCAAGTGATCCTCTTCCCTCAGCCTCCCAAGTAGCTGGGACTACAGGTGCCCACTGCAACACCCAGCTCTTTTTTTAGAGACAGGTCTTGCTCTGGCTCAGGCTGGTCTCAAACCTGTGAGCTCAGGCAATCCATCCACCTAAGCCTCCCAGAGTGCCATGATTACAAGCATGAGCCACGGCGCCTGGCTACAAGTGAGGGTTCTAGGTTGTATGCTTGTTGTGAGAATCTAAAGTCCCCTCTCACCCCTCCATACATGGAACAAGTGTCTTCCATGAATCTGGTCCCTAGTACCAAAAGGGCTGGGGACTGCTGCTGTCAGCCATTGCTTCTCACAGTTACCCATGCAAATACACAAATACCTGGGACTGAGTGGCAGGAAATCTTAGCATGGTGGCATGTCATTCCCTACAGGCTCAGACTCTATGTTCAATGTCACATCAATTTCACTTCCCATCTCCTAATCTAGGTTTATCTTAAAATTTAGAAATTGTAATTTTTGGCCGGGTGCTGTGGCTCACGCCTGTAATCCCAACACTCTAGGAGGCTGAGGCGGTCAAATTGCCTGAGCTCACAGGTTTGAGACCAGCCTGAGCTAGAATAAGACCCCCGTCTCTATAAATAGCCTGGCACTGTGGTGGATGCCTGAAATCCCAGCTACTTGGGAGGCTGAGACAAGAGAATCACTTGAGCTCAAGAGTCTGAGATTGCTGTGAGCTATGACTCCATGGCACTCTACCAGGGCAACAAAGTAAGACTCTGTCTCAAAAAAGAAACAAAGAGAGAAAGAAAGAAACAAAGAAAGAAAGAGAGAGAAGGAGGGAGGGAGGGAGGGAGGAAGGAGAGAGAGAGAGAGAAAGAAAAAGAAAGAAAGAAAGAAAGAAAGAAAGAAAGAAAGAAAGAAAGAAAGAAAGAAAGAAAGAAAGAAAGAAAGAAAGAAAGAAAGAAAGAAAGAAAGAAATTGTAATTGGTTGGTTGGTTGGTTGATTTGAGACTCAAGACTCTTGGGCTCAAGTCACCCTCTTGCCTCAGCCTCCTGAGTAGCTGGGACTACAGGCGCCCACCACAAGACGTGGCTAGTTTTTCTATTTTTAGTAGAAATGGGGTCTCACTCTTGTTCAGAATGATCTCCAAGCTCAAGCAACCCACCCACCTTGGCCCTCCAGAGTGCTAGGATTAGAGGCGTGAGCCACCATCTGGCCCTAGAAATTGTAATGTTTTAAAATATTAAACCAATTATTTCTATTTTCCCTGACAGTGTTCTGGTTCAAAAGACAAAATCCACCTGCTTTTCAGGATTAGAGGATGGGTTCTAGGTCCATCATCGCCACCACGCTGAGCGCCAGAAATCTGGTTCACATGCCAAAAAGGAGGGAATAGAGTCAGAAAAGGAGGTGCTGAGAGTCCTTCCCGGGTTCCAGAATCTGCCTGAAGTTTCAGATGAAGCTCAAGATCTTCATTATACTTTTCTGTGTAGGGTGAATTCCTCTGCTGCCGGCAGGACGCTCAGGGATGGGCCGACAGCGTCCCCTGTAACTACCGTTTCTATCAGACCCACTTCTCTTCTCGCTTCATTATGGAGACACACTGTGAGCTGTGGATTAGCAGAAAACATCAGGGTCTCACATTTTTTCCTATGTCTGCTTGGACAAGTTGTCCATAAAAGTCACGTCAGTTTTTCTGTTTTGCAAAATCAACGTAATTTCTCACTTGCTGGGCCAATCGCACCAGCCCAGCCAAAGCAGCCATCAGCTGCTATCTTTTTAAAACTTCAAATAACGAAGCACTATTGTTTTCCTGAAATGTCTTGAAAAGGTTATTTCCAGGCTGACACTCTACTTGCCAGCTTTTATTTAGAAACACATTTTTATGTATTCATTTTGATTCTCTGGATGAGAAAAAGGGCCAAGAAAGTAAATAAAACCACCGCCAAGGTTACTATCCATCCTTCAATCCCCAGGCCCTGATTAAGCCCGGGCCATGCAGACACAGCCTTTGTAGGCGGTGGCTCTGGCCAGACCCTCTGTAAAAAGGGATCCTTGTTGCCCTTGAGGGTTTAGAGTTGAAAAGGAAAGCTTTCAAAGCCATCAGAAAGTGAAAAACCAATATAAGTGCATCCATGTAACACAAGAGTGTCAGAATTCATAATTAGGGGTTATAAATCTTTTTGCAATGGAGCAAAAATAAATAAGCTCATGTGAGTGCAAAGCTAAAGGCAGCACACACTGCAAGTGTCAGCTTTAATTTATTTCTTCACTTGGAAAGGGGAGACTTTGAAAGCTGGCTGCCAGTCTGGAGGGAGTCTCCTCGACTCTTCTGCTGGCCCAGACAAAGGTTTGAATGTTGCAGGGAGAAGTCCAAAGAATAACACAGGAAGCTTGTTGACTTCTTACACTGAAAAAAAGAGCTCTTGGGTAGAGTGGAGGGTGGCAAGGGGGGAAGAGAGAGAGAAAACAAACCTCTTCTATAGTGATCTCTTTTGTATAATCCAAAATGCTTGGCACATGAAAACCGAATACCAGCAAACCCAAAGGAAAAAAAAAGAAAGAAAGAAAGAAAATCTGATTTACAGTATGCTGCTTGACACATCTGGAGGAGATTTAGAAGAGACATTCACCAGCCATTTCAACTGCATTGAGGACTCTCTTGCTAGGACAACAAAAATATGTGCCGAAATATGTGCCCAATTATTCACACAATTCAAAGTGTAGAAGTCAGTGAGTATAATCATTTCTGTGGTGCATGGGAACAACGTCATTATCGCATTAAAATTGGAGGAGATTAATAGTAATTAGAATTTTCGAAGAGCTCCAGATGGGAAAAAGTTAATGAGTACAGTACCTATGTGAACAATTGCTTGTCATTAAATCCAGCAGTATTAAAATAAACTTCTTTCCCCCTTTTCTGTTATCAGTCTCTCTAAGGCATTGACACAGAAAGCTTCAAATTTGCCAAGTGAACGAGCCACTCCTAGAAGATTCTGGTGCTCTGATACGCTCCACGGTGATCGGTCTACGTTAGAACAACACTAAGAAACTTACAAGCTAAGTCAACATTGCCCATGCAAGCTTGCCTCTCTGTGGGGTCAACACAGGAATCCATCTAGCAGTTAAGTTACCAGACTTCTAAGGTTGCCTTTAAGTTTTCATATCCCAGTTTTCCTCATTATCAAATGGCCTTTCTTTGCTACCCAATCATTTTTGTTCAAGATAAAATGAGGTAAGATATGACAAGTGTGCTTCATGCATGATGTGGCTTCAATATCCAAGCAGAGGGTAAAGGATGCAGGGGAGGTGGTTCCCTCTTGCAGGGTATAGGAGGTTTTGCCATTTTCTCTTGAAATCCAATATGGGATGGAAGGTGGAATGTGGACAAAGGATCCGGGGACCCCGTTCTGGATTTGCATGCAGCCAGCTGGACTGGAGCTTGGCAGCCTCAGTCCCCTGCCTGATGGTTCTCTGTCGTGTAGTTTTCCCTGTAGAAAACTCACAGCAAGACTACTCGCCAGAATTGCAACCTTACTCTTGAGACTCATCTGAAAAAAAATAAAAGTTTTTGCAGCTGTAAAATTTTGAAATTGCATTTATTTATATGGCTTACTCTTTTTGCTTTTGAGAGTCTCACTTTGTCACCCTTGGTAGAGTGCCGTGATGCTGTGAGCTCACAGCAACCTCAAACTCTTGGACTCAAGGTATCTTCTTGCCTCTGCCTCCCAGGTAGCTGGGACTACAGTCCCCCGCCCCTCTCCGGCCCCCACCAACACCCAGCTACTTTTACAGATGGGGTCTGGCTTTTGCTCAGACTGGTCTCGAACTCCTGAGCTCAGGCAATCTACCGGCCTCGGTTTCCCAGAATGCTGGGATTACAGGCATGAGCCACCGTGCCTGGCACTACATGGCTTAATCTTTGACATTCATTTGGCATCTCAGACTTCCTCAGTAATGAAGACACCTAATGTAAATGGGATAGAAGAAAATTACTTAATTTTTTAAATTTTTCTACTTTCACATTCCAATTTCTACTTTCACATTCCAAGGAAAGTAGATTAATGAGCCCTCATGCAACCAACAGCCAGCTTCAATGATTATGAGCCTTTTACTTAATGTTAAATCTACCCCACTCACTGTTTTCTTGAAAACTATTACCGGCATTTTAAATTCCAGATCTACTAGAATATAGCTATAGTCAAAGTCAAGAAAATTTATCTTTCTAGCAGGGGTTCTTAAATTTGAGTTTGGAGGAAAGAAGGTGGGGGGAATCCATGTATCTTCAGAAATTTATGCAAAAGTTTGTGCATGCAAATGTGTCTGTGGAAAAGGTTCATAATTTTCATCAGTGAAGATAAAATCTGCTTCTCTGGGAGGACATAACCATTCTTGCCTGTTCCCAGCCTTGTCAGATGCTAACATCTTACCCCCTCTGTAGGCAGAAGAAAGTGCTTGAATACAAAGAATCAAATCTCTCCAGCCCAAAGAGAAGTGACTTTTCCAGGTGGCCAGGGTCATTGATATGTTTATGTGGGCATAGAAATAAGACAAAATGTCAGCTTTAATTTTAGCAGTGATAGAAGCCACAATCCTTCAAATGATCAGGAAGAACAACTCTGTCTTGAAGTGAAAATGTCTTAGATTTTGGCTTAAAGCTCAAGGTCCAAATCTCGGCTATCTAACCATTTCAAATGTGCCTACCAGCTCCGCCTGTTTCATTAGCACAGAGAAGATATACCTGGAAACAGGTAGGTCAAGCCCACTGCAATGGTTCTGACCTTTCAGAGAATATACAAATCATCCAGAAGCCTTCAAAATCAAGTTTCCCGGGTCCCCATTCAAATCTACCTGATTAGAGCCTTGGACCTTTTAACAAGCTCTCAAGTGCAATTTGGTGCAATTTGGTGCAACTGGTTCACAGACTCCACTCCAAGAAGCATTGGCTGAGAGGTAGCTACTCCTATTGCAACCCTCCGGAGCTTAAAGTAAGTATTTATTTCTTGAATTCATATTTCTTCTCCATCTGTAAAGGAGAGGCAGATGAAAAAAAAAAAAAGAAGAAAAAGACAAAATTTAAAAGTCACCTCTAAAGTCTCCACCAGGCTAGAAATTTATGATTTCTGAGATTTCTAGTTTCCATCAAGCCCTGTACACATCTCCTAATTTGTAAGACAGTGTTGCATTTGGGCCAGTTTTTAAAAGCTTAGGCTCTGGGAAAATTCTCCTTGATCCAGATTAGGGAGAGCTAAGCCAGAGCCTGGAGCACCCAAAGTGACTCAGGCCACACAGGTGACAGTGGCAAGCATGGAGCATTAATTTAATGTCTAAACCAATTCTCCCCAGGAGAAATGTCACATAAGCAATGGACGCTCCAGAAGTTACCTTAAAATACAAAAAGGAACAAGAACATAATGAGTGGCAGCATGCCAAAGGACAATAAATACAGTTACACCCCCGCACTCCCCACACGCCCAACATCAAGGCCATTGGTGCAATGTGGGTTTCATTAATGACTCAAATACAATATTTCAGAGAGTTATAAGTTCAAGATGTCATTGAAAAACCCATACTGTGTTTTTTTATCCCTGCCTACCCCCCTCAAGGGTTTTCTTTTTTGACATGGTTCCACCCAAGTGGTCATAGTTCTAAGGGTCTGGGGCAATGTTAGTGGGGGCCAGTGAAACCCAAAACAGTTTGGTAGAAGGATGATGCGATTTCCTCGGCCTCTCAAAAGGAGAGGGGGGAAACATGTGAACCTGTTAAATACATAAGCAGGATCGTGTGGGTGGCCCCAGAAAGGGACACCTGTTTTGCTACTAAATGCACGATCACAAACACATTTTTTCCATGATTCTATCCTATCTGAAGCTTAGCCAACACTGAAAAGCCCAGGGAATTTCTAGAGAATTTTAGAGTAAGATCCCACAAGGTCTTACAGGCATAATCTTGAGAAACAGCCACTGCATTAAAGAAAAAATAAATTAAAGAGTCTGTGGATATTCTTTTTCCTAGATGCAGACTATTCCCTAAGATGGATAAACTATTGAAGTTATCTCCATTTGTATCTATTATAAATAATGTCACAACAGAAAAATAATCACATATATTTGCTTATATATATGTTTACATATGTATATAAATAAACAGTAGAACCTTGGTAAGTGGACCACCCAAGAGACTATAAGAAACAGGTCAACATATGGAATTAGGCCCATTATACCAATGTGTACATGTGATGCATGTCCAGCCTATGGAAATTAGTTCAATTTAAGGAGATGGTCAACTATGGAAGTTCAACTGTATATTCAAATTTCTTTTAAATATTCACAATTAAAAAGATCAAGAACTTGGGCAAGCATGGTGGCCTATAAAGGCAGCACTTTGGGAGGTCAAGAGAGGAGGGTGGCTTGAGCCCAAGAGCTCAAGACCACCCTTGGCAACATAGTAAGACCTAGCCTCTACAAAAAAGTAAAAAAATTCAGTTTGGCATGGTGGTACATGCCCAGAGTTCCCACTACATGGGAGGCTTGAGCCCAGGAGACAGAAGCTGCAGTGAACTATAATCCACACCACTGCACTACAGCCTGGGTGACAAAGCAACATCTGAAATCAAGAACTTTAACCCATCCATCCTAAATTCAATTTTGTGTATATCATGTGAAGTTCAGAATAATGCCATCTGTAAAACAGATGTGTCTATCTTCTGGTGAACTAAGATGCCCTTGTGGTTCTGTTATATCCCCATGGATCTGTTTCTAAATTCTCTTATTTTTTCTATTCCTATGACAGTGCCACACTGTTTTGTTTATAATACTTTCATAGTAACTTTTAATGTTTACCTTTTTCTAAAATATTTGGGAAATACATACATATCCATTATTACATGAGAACTTTATATATACTTTGTCTGTTAAAAAAACTACCCATTGGAATTTCAATTGGAATTGCATCTTATGTTGTCTTCCCATCCATAAATGTGGTAGGTTTCCATTTATTCAGATCTTGTTTAATGTTCTTTTAATATTTTAGAAGTGCTTTCATTTGGGCTTTCAGTCCACAAAGAAGGTTGTGTTGGTAGTATGAATGAAATTTTGCCATACAAACCTCATTATTCAAAGATGCTGTATTTGCAAATTCACCTGCTCACTAAATTGTATTTGTAACCCAAATCAGTACTCACAATACTCTTGCAATCATTTAGGGACATGTGTAGAGTGGTAAAAAAATTGAATCACCTGTTGGACATGTTCTCAAAGGAAGATGAACAAAGTAATCTTCTGCCTTTTTCTTTCAGCTTTTGAAACATATTGCCCTTTACATCTAGTGCCATGTTTTTTCACTTTTGTGTTCTTTGTTAGTGATTTTACTGTTTAAAGTGCCCCCCAGGCACATTGCTGCACTGCTGTTCCAGTCTCTTACACACAAGAAGGCAGGAGTGTACCTCACAGAGAAAATACGCGTGTTAGATAAACGTTGAGCAGGTGTGAATTATAGAGATGAGAGAACTGTGAATTTAATGTTGATAAATCATCAACATATATTAAATAAAGTTTCTCTAAATAGAAATGTGCATTGCTAAGTTGACAAAAGTGGTGTGAACAGAAGCTTGCAGGAACCTAACCCTACTTTTCCTCTAAGAACAAAGGTTCAGTAATCACTAATTCAGTATTTGTGAAGAGTGAAGACTTTAGGCACCAAAACTATTGCAAATAATGGTAACCAGCTGTATATCTTTATTTGCTGTATTAATATCAGATTTTAACATTAAGATTATGCTAGCTTCACAAAATTAATTAGGGAGCTTTGCATCTTTTAATATAGTCTGCAAAAGTTTAAATATATAAATTCCTTTCTTTGGGCCAGTCTGTATGCAAAACAAAAAATTTCACTCTCTTCCATTTTCCAAGCCAATTATATTGAGCCATGTTGTCAGAGGTTCTCCTTTAACAGTAAAAGACAACAATAATGTGTTTATATCAAATCTTTTATTATTTAAGTTAAATAGTAAAAGTCCAATAATATAGAGTTGCTACAAATTTTAACATAAAACTCCCCCCATTATACATTTCCTCCTGAGAAATTAAGATTTGAAGATTAAATTCCTAAGATATTCCTAAGAATCCAAAAAGTCTTAAGTTCAAGTCCAAAAGATGTAATATCCAAAGCTTTTGCCCTTGTAAGTTAAAAAATACAAAGAAATTAAAGCATAATATGCATTCTTCCTACTGTCAGCTCTGCTCAGTATCAGTAGGGAATCCTCAATCCATAGGCCATTATTCATTCTGGACTGACGAATTCAAATTAGTCTCTCATATGTCCTACCTTTAATAAAATGTCCAACATGTTCAAACAAACATAAGAATATCACAACATTGGCTGTACACCTGCTAACTTTAGGAAGGAAGCCAATTTATGGATCTTAAGTGCAATTATCCCAGATAAAAATTACTGTTGCGGGGCAGGACCTGTGGCTCAAAGGAGTAGGGCACTGGCCCCATATGCCAGAGGTGATAAGTTCAAACCCAGCTCTGGCCAAAAACTTCAAAAAAAAAAAATTACTCTTGCCAAAATCCAAAGCAAAACCTCATGAATGTCTGAAAGGAGAAAATGGAGAAAACTTTTGATTTGATTCCCAGGATTATTTTATGTCAGTTGTCCAGAGTCCACAACCTGGAAATTGAAACGCCATTGGAAGAAATTGCCCATCAAGAAGTTCAATTTGGCACCATGTCTTGTCATGCCTAAAGGATAAAGCTACCCCTGCATATCTGTACCACCTATAAAAAAATGTGGCAATTTTGAAAATGTCATGTTCTTACTAATATTTCTGCATTAGTGTAGTCCCAGGTACTAGTCTTATCTGAGAAGCCTTCATGTGCTATACTGAGTAGTCAGTCATCTTAATTTCTCCTTTTCCTTTTGGGCTCTGTGTTTCTGGCAACCAGTGTGACATTGAATGTGGCTCTATCTAGGAACACACTTAACCGTTTTCATGTGAACAGGCATTTTCAGTGTTGTGCTGTGGTAGCTTTGGTACTGAAGCCTGCCAAATGTGCCAGGGATGGTTTCTCTTTCATTCCCCATGTTTATTTCAGCTGGAAGCTCAAAGCTGCCCTTGAAAATTATGAAGTTGGAACTCCTGAAGCCCTGGTGAAGGCCAATTCTTCTACCCCATGTTGCTCCTCAGTATGATATACAGCATAATTTGGGTCTTGGGAGATCTAAATCTACCTTAAAAGTGTGTATCATTGATCAATCTAGCATAGAGTATCTCAATAAAACACAGTCCACCCAGTTAAATCTAAATTTCAGATGAACAACAAATACTTTTTCTTATATATACTTTCTTATATACTGGAGGGCTGACAATTAAGTTTAAATTCATCCTAGAAAAAGCAGTACATAGCTCACTGTTGAATATCAGTATAGTCACTTTTGACATAGCCCCTTGAGAAGCTAGCACCAGTGCCAGTGCCTAGTTCACCATTCAAGGCAATTTTGAAATTATTTTTCTGGAATGGCCATCAGAGCTGTTCTTGTACAGCACACAAAAACACAAACAATAATGAATGTCACTCAGCAAGACACTGCCACACATCAATATGAACACAATAGGAAGACATTGATATACCAAGGTTACAAAACCTTACTGTGTTGTTTGTACAGTGCTACCAATGTAAACACATGGTAATATTCAGCAGTGAGGTATACAGCACTTTTTCTAGGATGAGTTCAAGAACTTATTTGTCATACCTTTGTATGCCATGAAAAAAAATAGGGACTAAGAATTATGGTGTACTTTTATGATAAGCAGAATAATATAGATTTATATTTATATATGATGCTAAGGAACTGTCTGTGATATGTTAATATGAAAAAGGAAATTGCATGATTTTGTGTAAAATATGCTCCCACTTAAAAAAATTATCTAGATGGGCTGGGAGCAGTGGCTGACGCCTATAATTCTAGCACTCAAAGAGGCTAAGGTGGGTGGATTGCTTGAGTTCAAGAGTTTGAGACCAACCTGAGCAAGAGTGAGGCCCCCCATCTCTACTAAAAACAGAAAAATTATCTAGGCATTGTGGTGGGCACCTATAGTCCCAGCTACTTGGAGACTGAGGCAAGAGAATTTCTTGAACCCAAGAGTTTGAGAGTGCAGTGAGCAATGATGATACCACAGCACTCTAGCCTCAGGCAACAGAGTGAGACTGTCTCAAAAAAAATTATCTAAATGATTAGATAACTAGATTGGTAGGTATATGTATTCTGAGTGGCCCCTGAGTTACTGGGAATGACAGGTAAAAGTACTCCTCAAATTTCAAACAAATGTATATTTCACTCAACTGGAACCCTCCAACAATTGCCTTAATGACAAAATAAAATAATTTAGGGGTATGGGATACTCATTCCATTTTAATATCCCACCCTTGGTCCTCCTGAGATAGACATAGGGGACAATTCACCCTAAGTCTGAACAGTTCCTCAGGAGAAGGGGTAGCCAGCTTTTGTAGGGCCTAGGTATTTACTTACAATTTTACCCTCAAATTTGTAAATTATAATATCAAAATTAAGAACAATTGTAATTTTTAATTTTAAAAATTAAAATACATTGCTTGTGTAAATGTTGAAGATCACATGACCATGTAAATAAATCTTTGCCTGGGCCCTTCCTAGGGGCTGGCAAGGACTATGTCCTTGGGCAGCCCTGAGTAGCCCAAAGCTAAAGTTCAGTGTGCTTGGTGCCTCCTCACAGGGTAGTGCAGAAGGGAAGAGTCTAGTGTCAACTGTGGTCCATCCACATGCACAGCTAAGGTGAAGGCCCTTGGTGATTAGCACCCAACTTAAGTGCCTCTCTGTGGAGATGGGATGGGGTAGTGCCCCAACCCCAAGCCAGGTGAGGGTGGCTCCATGAAGAAACAAACACTCAAAGAGACAAGGATGTCTGCTTCCCACATGAAAGACTGGATTGGAGACATCTACATGGCACACTGGACACAGAGACTGCAGGGGAGCAGTCTAGTAGTCTGGGTTTATACCATTTGGGGAGAAAAGTACAAGTTATGACAGCCAAGGGATGCTGTGGCAGGCAACTAGGCATGAGCTATCTTGAAAAGACCCCACCAAGGGATCACTACTATTGTACACCCTCACTAGCAGGCCCCTGACAGAGCCAGCACTGAGAACTTTACAACAGAGGTACTTAACCTTCTTGGCAGCAGAGACCCATTTCTTGGAAGACAATTTTTCTACAGAAAAATTGGACGGATGAATAGAGGGTGGGATGGCTTTCATATGAATCTGCAAGTAGTTGATTTATTATGCACTCTGTGCACTCAAACTGTTGGGTGTCTAGTGGACCCCCAACCTAGAATGGTGGCCAGCAAGGGAGACAGTGCTGAGGAAAGCATGAAACTTACACTAAACTTAGTGCATAAAACTGGAAGCCTGTAGGGGCATGCACTGTTTCATGTGCCCGGTGGCAGCACAAGAACAATTCAACCCCTGTCCTGCTTCCTGGAATCCTTCTATTGGGTACATAACAGAGTATACATGCAAGGATGCACAGCAGTCAGTAGTCAGCAGTCAAGGTCAAAAATGAGAAAGGGGAGATTTCAGCCCTGAGGAAGGTTGGGTAAAGGGCAAGCAAGGACATAGGGTAATGGAACATCTGAAGTGGCCAGATAATGATGTAACTGGAAAGGAGGGGAGAGCAAGTCTCATCTCCTCAGGCAGATATCTCAGCTTTACTAGCCTAAGCTACTAGTTAATGGTCTCAGCTGCCTGCACTGCTGATTTCCCCACACAGATAATCACATTGACATTGCCCTGACTGGGCACCTTCAGACTCCTTTCTTCTAAATTAGGGGCTTTACCTTGGGTTTTGAAGATCCCATGGGGTCTCAGCCTACCTATTCCCACATCAAACCTTTCTGCCAATAATCTGTATTTGCAGCCTCTCCCTAGAGTTAGCATCACCACCTCTGCTCCACCTCAGATCACCAAGCATTAGATTCTCATAAGGAGCATGCAACCTAGATCTCTCTCACATGCAGCTGCAGCAGGTTCATGCTCCTAAGAGAATCTAATATCACTGCTGATGTGACAGGAGGTGGAGCTCAGGCAGTGATTTGAGTGATGGGGAGTGGATGTAAATACAGATGAAGCTTCACTCACTGTCCTGTCGCTCACCTCTTGCTGTGTGGCCCAATTCCTAACAGGCCACAGACTGGTACCAGTCTGCACCTCAGAGACTGGGGTCTGCAGTTCTACAGAACAGAAGGTAATTTAATACTGTGACAAGAAGAATCAATTGTACCAGACAGGGGAAAGAAATCTTTCCTGTCCTCCTTTGTCACCATTCCTTGCCCCACATCCACTTGTGAGAAGAGTATGAGGTCAAAATGGGGAATTAATAAAAGCACAGATCATAACCCCAGAACCCACTACAGATCCTGAAATGTGTCTTAGGCACCCAGGAAGAAAGAGGGAAGAGTTTAGGAACTGGAGATGAGGCTGAAGTGCTGCTTTATGCTGGACTGGATGTTTAATATCTAAAAATGTGACACTTCTCACAGCCAAAAGTAAGCCAAAGGCCATGGAATCTGTCAGAGACACAATCAGTAGACAGAGGAGGGGGGATCAGAAAGTGCTTGCTTAAGCATGGTCAGAAAAAATTATGGTGTAGTCCACGGTGTACCCCACTCCATTCAGCCCACTAAGTAAACCAATTACATGGGATATATGTCTCACTAGTGTTTTTTGTTTTGATTTGGTCTTTTACTGTGGAAGGCTTTTTAGAATGGAAGACCTGTATACTTATCATAGTAACACCACACACTAAAACATAGTGATTTTTGATAAAATTTGCAGCTCACAAACATGACTCATGACTCCCTTACCTCATTTTCATAGTGCTAACAACCATTAATAAAACATTTTAAAAGTTTGATTTCATTCTATTCCTTCATTTCTATGCCTTTCATTTTCCTTATAGAAAAGCATCCAGAATTTGTAACCATAAGTGACACTGATTTCTTTATGGTTTATGAAAATCTCTATGTCAACAGAAATGTATGATTACAAACTTCAGTGAGTGCTGGCTACAACTTCAATAGAAAAGCCTCAAAAAATTTTTTGTCAATAAATAACATTTCCATATATCTATAAGCAATATTAAAAACTGATGAATAGGGTGGTGTCTATGGCTCAAAGGAGTGGGGTGCCAGCCCCATATACCGGAGATGGGAGGGTTCGAACCTGGCCCCAGCCAAAAACTGCAAAAAAAAAAAAAAAAAAAAAGGAAAAGAAAAACTGAATAGATTATTATTTCCTTTTAGTAGAGTTTCTATTAACTTCCTTCTTTTAGTAATGAAGTGACGCCTTGACTCTTAAGATTTTTTTTGAAGTTTACTTTTCATATCAGTATGTGACACTATTTCACTGCTCACCTAAGAAAAAGTTATTTTCTCACATATGCTGACATATTTGCCCCCTTTAGTGCCACACCCAAAATACCTAAAAACATCACCACTCCCCCAAAAAGATACTTTCATTCAGCAAGTAATTGTTTGCAAAATTATTAAGGGTACATCTGGACAGTGGGGATAAATGATAACAAGATAAAGCTACCTTTATGGAGCTTTTATTATAGTGGACACTGCCAGTGAACAAACAAATTAACAAATCAATTGAGGACTTACCGTCAGACTTCTCCAGAAAAACAGAACCGTGTGTGTGTGTGCATGTGCATATGTGTGTGAAGAAATTTGTAATAAGAAATTGGTTCATGCAATTATGGAGGTGTGCACAATCTGAAATCCACATAGCTGATATTCTAAGTTTGATTCCAATGGCCAGCTGGCTGTGACAGAACCAGTTGAAAGGTCATCCAGTTGAAGAATTCTCTCTTCCACGGAGGAGGTCTATCTTTTATTGTGTTCAGACCTTCAACCTCCTACTCACATTGAAGGAGGGCTATCTGCTTTACTCAGCCTACCAGTTTAGAAGCTAATCTCATCTGAAAATACCAAATAATGTTTGACCAAATATCTGGGCACTCATGGCCCAGTCAAGTTAATACATAAGATTAACCATCATAAAGATATTAAAAACAAGCAAGTTGAAAATAAATCAGATATTTTATTTTTATGACCAGTAGGCTCAGCAGAAATAAACCTGGTGATTTTCACCTCACAGTGCTATGGGAGAAAGTGAATGGGGAATGGCGAGGCCAATCTAGACATGAGCTTAAGGTTTCTCTTTAAATACATCAGTATTCAAATGCCATCTTGGAGTTGTTTATTCACATCTGTTCTTATTTATTTGGTGCCAATCATGTTACATCAGTTAAAATGGCTTTTTTTTTTTTTTTTTTTGAGTCAATGGAATTGCCTTCTTAAGGATCCAGGGTTTTACATCCCTATTTCACTTATGTGATTTGTAGCAATTCCATGCCTGATGGATTCAGGATGCTGGCAGCTATGCCAGTTTCACCCCAGGTTCATACGCCTTCTTTGATTGTAATGGATTTAATTCAAACACACCATAAAATAAAACATTCATAGTCAGTGTACATAAGAGAAATATTTACACATTTAAACTAACATACAGAATCACTTTACAACCCCTGTGTTTGGTACAACAATAACATCACTACATAGAATAAACAGGACTGAATCATTTTCCAAACTTGGGGCCTCCATAAATAGTAGTATGCATTCTTGTCTCGATGTTATAATCATTGTCGGTAACTTTATATACTCTAATAAAAGACTTATTATAAAAAGGCTTCGAGCATGGCCCTAATTCATGATGTATCTTTAATACATGGTATCATTATTGAGCAGGTCAAATCTTTACTTTCTTTTCACACATCTGCATTGTTCAGAAGGCCCACTAAAGTCAAGAGACTTGATTGCTGGCTTTCTCTTTTTTTTTTAAGAAAGAGTTTATTAAATAATAAAATCACACTTAAGGACACTAAGGAATATTTATAACAGATGTGAAACGTAGAGCTACAATAATATAAATACCCACGTATATTAGTTTCCTATAGCCACATAACACATTACTACAAATTTAGCAGTTTAAAACAACACCCATGTATGTACTAGCTCCCACAGTTCTATAGGTCAGAAGCCAAGTGTGGTGGGACAGGGGTTCTGCACAGGGTACCACAGAGGAAAATCAAAGTGTCAGCTAAGCTGACTTCTCATCAAAGACTCTAGGGAAAAAAAGTTAGCTTCCCAGGTCACTCTTCTTGTCAACAGAATTCAGTTCCCTATAGTTATAGGATTTAATTTCTCATTTCTTTGATATGTGCTCTCCTTCATCTTCAAGGCAGCAATGGTACATCCAATCTTTCTCACACTTTCAATTCTTGATTTCCTACTCTGTAGCTAGTGTTTCTGGACAAAACACTCTGCTTTTAAAGATTTAATGTGATTAGATTTTGCCCACCTGGGTAACCCTTTTGATTTCCTTTTCTGTGTCCTAACTAATTTTTACATCATTTGACCTATTTTCAGGAGTCAAAGTTTCTCAAAATCAACTGATTAGTAACCTTAATTACATCTGAAAAATCCCTTTTGTGGTCTCCCATGACATAATCACAGGCATAACATAAGGGGGTAGAAATCATTAGGGCCATGTTAGAATTCTTCTTACCACAGTTTGTACCCAGGGAAAAGATGGAAACATTGTCAAACCCCTGCAAAAACTTCTTTTATCTCTAACAATCCCAAATTCCAGGTCTAGCCTTTCCTTGCCTTTCTTTTCCCTCCTTTATTGTCAATACATATGTAACATTTAAATTATTTCTCCTGTATTGTTTTCTGAACCTTATTCTACAGCCTTTTTAGTATTTTTCCAACTCGATTTTGCCCTTTTTTGATCAAGTTTTCTTTCCACTTGTTCAATGTTTTTTGTCAATGGCTATTTTATAGCTTTCTCTAGATATTTTAATACATATATTGAACAACTCAATGTTCATCAATATCTTTCCTTTCTTCCTGAGTAATGTAAGTATCCTGATCATTTTTCTCCCAATTTTTATATTATGTTCTTTTATAGCTCAAATTAGACATTATTTCTGTTCATATTGCGTTCATTTATCAATATTTTTCTATTTACTTTTATATCTCAAACCATCCATCCTGGACCATTTTCCTTTTGGCTGACAAACATATCTTGGTATTTCCTCTTAATGAGTATTTTTTTATTGTTATTCAACTCTTGTACCCTGGTTTGTCTGAAAAGGTTTTATTTTTGAAATCAATGATTATTCTTTGTTGTTGTTGTTGTTGTTGTTGTTGTTGCAATTTGGCCAGAGCTGGGTTCAAACCCGCCACCCTCAGTATATGGGACCAGTGACCTACTCCCGAGCCATAAAAGGCCCTGCCATTAATGTTTATTCTTAAAAGATATTTTCTCTGAGTATGCAACTCTGAAGCTTATCTTTTTTTATCTTTCTTATCACATGAAAAATATTTTATTACTGTCTGTGGCTTCCACTGTAGCACAATAGCTGTTAGGAAGTTAAATGATACCTAAATTCCATTCATTGGTGGTCATTGTTATTTCCTTCTTCCTATTTTCAATTTATTCTCTCATTTGGCATTCTGCATTTTCCCTATGATCATCAGATGTATATACAATATATGTATGTATTTGTGTGTGTGCATATACTTATATACATATAGACATGTGTGTGTGTCTACATCTGCAGTCCATGAGACTTGTTGGATTCCAGAGTCAGAATAATGTATTTTAACAATTCTTGAAAATGTATGGCTATTATCTCTTTGAAAGTTATCTTTCCCATTCTTCCTATTCTCCCCCGTTAAAACCCCATTTAGAATGGTAGACTGTTGACACTATTGTGCATTCCCCTTCTGGAGCTCCAATTATTACTGATGTGAATCTCCCTCTTCCCTTCACTTAACCCATCTTCCAAATTCTATATCTGTGCTCCATTCTGAATAATCTAGTCAGATTTTTCTTCTCATTCTCTAATACATGGTTTTTTATTTTTTAATTTTTATTTTATAATTTGTTTATTTTTTGAGACCCAACCTTACTCTGTTGCCCTGGGTAGAGTGCCGTGACATCATAGCTTACAACAACCTCAAACTCTTGGGCTCAAGAGATCCTCTTGCCTCAACCTCCTGAGTAGCTGGAACTACAGGCTCCTGCCACCAAGCCAGGCTAGTTTTTCTATTTTTAGTAGAGATGGGGTCTCACTCTTGCTCAGGCTGGTCTCAAATTCCTGAGCAATTTTGAGCAATTCACCCGCCTTAGCCTTCCAGAATGCTAGGATTACAGGCATGCACCACCCCTCCTCATACAGAAAGCAATTTCTAATAATCCTACTGCAAAGAATAGTAGGCAAGAGCTGGATTTTTTAAACTTTTTTAACCTCTCGTAGCAGTGCCAGATACCCTCTGCCCCAGACTGTAGCCACTGTGCCCCTCTCCGCCAGCCGTAATCACCACATCATTTCAAAGCTTCCTTCCTTTTCCCCAGGAGTTTCTCATTTTGGGGTGTTGTTCATGTTCTTTTGGCCTCTATGTTCGGCTCTGTAATATGGCTTCTTCAGTTAATCTTGGAGAAAGGAGCTTGCCCAAAGCAGGAGAAACCACCTCTCATAAATGACCAGGCTAGAAATTTACATTCCCAATCAACAATTAAACCCCTGGCATTTATATCAAAATAGTTAGCTCCAGATAAATCCACATGTGTATCCACATGTATGCAACAATTTCTCTTTCCTAAGTCATGTTTCCATTTTGGAAAAGAAAAAAGTTAGCTTTATGTATTTTTAATAATCAAAATACTTGTATTTGCAGTTAAAAAACTTTCAAATCATAAGAATCTCCCATTCTTGGCATCTCTGTCTATTGTTTTTACCTCTTCTCTTTCTGTCCTACTGGAGAGTACCAATATCTCTTATCATCATCTTTTTTGATAGAAGTGAAAAAAGAATGTCTTTATAATTAATATCCTTCATCCTCAGTTAGCTCCAAGCACTGTTGGTGCAAACCTCAAGAGTTTTTTAAAATAGCATTTTTTTCATTCATCTTTGAAATGTACCTATGTGCTTTTTAATTTTTCTGTATGTCAACTCATAATGCTATGCATGCAGAGAAAATTTCCTTTTCCTTCAATAAGACTGGTTGCCTCTAAATTCTCCTGCTCCCTTGAAATCACACACAGGCTGGCTGAAATGCCACACGTTATTTATTGCCCAAACACTTTTCTTTCCGTGTTTCTGTGCTGCACAAGAAACTAGCAAAAACAGAGGCGCTTGAAAGCACACACATTTGTTACAGCAGGGTTTCTGTGGGCAGGCCTCCCGATATAGCTTACTGGGGCCTCTGGGTAAGGTCTTACAAGGCTGCAGTGGAAGTGGTGGCCAGGACTGGCTCCCTTCTGGGACTCAACTAGGGCAAGATCTGCTTCCCAATTCATATTGGCAGCAGTCACTTCCATGTGGCTTTTTTTTGGCAGCTTGCTTCTTCACAGCCAACCAGGGGGAGAAAGAAAGAGAGAGAGACACTCCAGAGCCAGTCGGCTAGCAAGACAGTCATATAATGTAATATGATCACAGAACTGACACACCATTACCATCACCATATTCTTTTGTTCCAGTCACGGGTCTGGTCCACATTTGAGAGGACTACACAAAAGTCTGAAGATCCAGAGGAAGGGGTCAAGGGGATCCACCCGCTGCTACTTACAGTTTAATCCCGGAAGCTCTCATCTTCCCCAAGCCAGGAGACCAGATTTCTGGGCTTCCTGATGTATTTGTAGAATATGGTCTCAGCAGCCTCGCAACCTCTGCGGATTTTCATGGAGTAACTGTCCAGGAAAGAGCGCTCTCTACCTTGATTTAACTCAAATGTGCCAAAAGTTAAATGCTCAAGGATTAGTCAGGATTTAAGTTTGGATTCATGCAACAGAGACTGAAAGTGACTTTACTCGAACTGAGTTTCGTTCCTTTCTCACAGAACAGTCCAGATTTGTGAAACAGCTCTAAGGCTCTGTCCCCCAGGGTTATCAGGGATCCTGGCTATGTCTGTGTTTTTGCTGTGTCTCCTACACAGTACTGTCCTCGTCCCATGGTGCAAGAAATTTTGCAGTCAGGTTCATAGTTTAAGCAGTTATATACAGGAAGGGAAGAAAGCATATTATCAGAAATTACATCTACAACTTCCCCATTCTGCCCAGAAGTCATTTACACAGACTCACCTACCAAGAGAGGCTGGCAGGTGGAGGCCTTATTCTGAACAGTTATATTTTTAAACAAAACAAAACAAAAATTAAGGATTCTATCAACAAAAGAAAAGGGGAGAATAGAAATCAAAAGATAACCTGCATTAATGCCATGAATCTTAATTCCACTGAGGTATCTTTTTCTTCCCATTTTTCCCTCAGTGAGCTAAAGGACACCCTCTTACTGAAATCTCCCCCAGACCTCCTACACAGCCAAGTCAAATTGTGCTTTCGAAAATGGGGTTTTTAAGAACAAAATAAAATGTTTTATTTTAAAATAAAAATTTAAAAGACATTCATTTATTGGACAAGAGGGTGAAAGGAAAAAGCAGGATGTGTGCCACGGCGCTGTTCACAATTTAATATTTTAGGTTTTCCCACCCCTTTTTGGCTTCAGAATTGGAAGAATTCTGAATCCCGAGTCTCCATTGTGTTTTAGTTAGAAATAGAGATTTACTTCTCATCGGTTATCTAAAATCTGCAGAGAAATAGTCCTGGGACCTATTTTAAGAAATAAAATAAAATAACATTATGAATTTAAACATTTTCTGGTAGTCCAGTTAACAAGGGCAAGAATTTCATCTTAATTTTTTTCATAGAATTTTTTAAATTTGTATGAACATGGGACACGCATTCACATATCTGTGCCCCTTAATGTGGCATCATCACAAATAAAGCTTCAAGTAGAGACTCTTCTTTTTTGTTGTCCTCAGTGATTTTTTTTTCAGCTTAATATGGGGCAATATGATTAGGTTACATAGTTTACTTTTGTAAGGTTAAAGTTTGAGTTGCTGTTGTGTTCTTCACCTAGGAAACGTGTGATATACCTAAGCAATGTACCCATTGAGAGGGGATTTACCCCACCTCTTCCCCTATCCCCACAATTTGAATTTGAGTTCTTTTTCTCAGGTGAGCACCTAGCTGATAACCTACTGGTTCAAATTTAGTACATGTGGTGCTTGTTTTTCCATTCTTAGGATATTTCACTTAGGAGAGTATTCTTTGAATCTGTCCAGCTTGTTATGAGAGATATGATGCACATATACCACCATTTTATTAACCCATCCATGTGTTGAAGGGCTCTTGGGTTGTTTCCACATCTTTGCAATTGTGAATTGTACTGCTATAAACAATCAAGTATGAATGTCCCTATGGTAAAATGTCTTTTTTTCTTTTGGGGAAATACCTAGTAAAGGGATTGCAGGATCGAATGGCAGGTCTACTTTTAGTTCTTTAAGAAATCTCCATATTTCTTTCCATAGAGCCTGTACTAGCTTTCAGTCCCACCAACAGTATGTGAGTGTTCCCTTCTCTCTGCACCTACACCAGCGTCTGTTGCTTTGAGACTTTGTGCTGTGGGCCATTCTTATGGGACTTAGATAATTTTCCAAAGTGGTTTTGATTTGCATTTCTCTAATTATTAGGGACAATGAGCATTTCTTCATGTGTTTGTTGGCCATTCATCTATCCACATAAGAAAAGTTTCTGCTCATGTCTCTTCCCCAGTTTTTAATGGGGTTGTTTGATCCTTTCTTGTTGATTTGCTTGAGTTCTTTATAGATTCTGGTTATTAACCCTTTGTCAGGACTAGAGACTTGATTATGCTGTGTACCTATGGAGGATCCCTAAAATCATGTGGGAATACACGTGCATAGCATAACAAAGTCTTTGAAGTATAACCCTAAACATCATCACTGGTTAGAGCAGGGGTTCTCAACCTGTGGGTCATGACCCCTTTGTAACAATGAAAATACATCCTGCATATCAGATATTTACATTATGATTTATAACAGTAGCAAAATTACAGTTATGAAGTGGCAAAGAAAATAATTTTATGGTTGGGGGTCACCACAACATGAGGAACTGTATTAAAGGGTCACAGCATTAGCCAGTATTAGAAAGGTTGAGAACGACTAGGTTAGAGGGATTGAGCATCAGATGGGGGCAAGTGGAGGAGGTCTCATGTGGACGGCTGAATAAGGAGCCCAGCAAGGATGTCCACAGCCTTATCCCTGGGAACTGTAACTATGTTACTGTCTAGGGCAAATGGGACCTTTCAGATAAGATTAAGTTAAGGATCTTTGATTGGGAAGATTATCCTGGACTTTCCAAGTAGGCCCTAAATGTAATCACAGGTATATTTGTGAGAGGTGGGTAGAGGGAGATTTGACACAGGAGAGGGTGAGATAACAAAAGGATGCAGGGTAGGAAAAGATGTGATGTGGCCATAAACCAAAGAATGAGGACAGCCCCAAATATAGAAAAGCCACGAAAATGGATCCTCCTCCAAACCCCTGGTGGGTGTGCTTCCTTTGCTGACACTTTGATTTTTGGCTCAGTTAGACCCATTTAGGACTTCTGAATTCCAGAACTATAAAAGAATAAATCTGAGTGGCTTTAAGCCTCCAGCTTTGCAGTGATCTGTTACTGCATCAGTAGAAAACTAACATAGCTCAACTTCAACTTTTTTCCTTGATCACTTGTATAATTGGAGGGTTTTTTTTTTTTTTTTGGTAATAACAAACACGTATTATTTTTTGTAATTAAAAAGCAATAAAGAGAAAAAATATTATTTCTGATCATTAAAATGACTTTGCACCTTGTGAATTTCTAAACATGCATTTCATCATTTGTTCAAAAAGAATTATTTGTGTAAAAAGACAAGCTGAAGGGTGCCCTTTTATGTTGTCATCGACTGAGATCTGTCGGTGGTCTAAATTTTAGAAGGAGAATGTGAGTAGTAAGCCAACCAGCCCAGGAACTTTGCCTTTGCCAACTTTATTGCTGTTACTGATGTTACTGTTTGTTTTTCATGAGTTTGGTTTCTTGTAACCATGTGAAAGAATCACATATTTGCAGTATAATGGCCAACCAAGAAGACAGGATTATGATTTCAATTTGTTTCTCTGCATTAACCAGCCATATTGCTGAGACTTTTAAGATTAAAAAGAAAATAACCTTAGTCAGTATAGGCTTTCTCTTTGATGAGGGTATGCATAGCTTTCCTCCTACTCTTTTCTTTACTATTATTTTTGGTCCAAATCCATGGAAATAGCCCTGGATGAATTTGACCCAGTTTTTTCCCTGATCATTTTTTTTTCTTAACAAATTGGTCCTTGAAGATTAGGAATATCCCCATGTAGTAAAGAGCCCACATCCTTTGAAAAAAAAATACCAGATAATAAAAAAATGGTAGGTTGGGCCACTTGTTTTTTCCTTCTGTCTCTGCCATGTATAGACGTTAGCTTTTCTGTAATCTCCAGTCAGTAGAGGGGACCCCAGTATGTGCCCCTCTCCAATAAGCCACCAATGCTTCAGACTCATCCTCTAGGGGGTTGGTACCCTCTCCCACCACCAGAATGTCCTTTTCTTGCTTCCAAAACACTGCATTGCTTTCTTAGAAAAGAAAAAGACTCATGACTCTCTCATGTCTTCCCTCATTTGGTCCAAACTATAACGTAAGCAGCAGGAATTCCATGACATTTGTACCAAGTGGTTGGCATTGTTTCTAAATTAAAGATTTGTCTTATTTTGTCCCCCAAACTTTATTACTTTGGCCTTTCTTTTGAGTGGAGTTTGGGGGTAAAGAAGTAAAATCAGTAATAGGTAAGCTTGCTATTCTACTATACTTTTATATTCCTTGATTATCTAAATTTTTTAATTTTCCTAAAATAAATCTATATTATTTGTATAATTTAAAAATGAAGGCTGGGTGTGGTGACTTATGCTTGTAATCCTAGCACTCTGGGATGCTGAGGTGAGTGGATTGCTTGAGCTTAAGAGTTTGAGACCAGCCTGAGCAAAAGCGTCTCTACTAAAAACAGAAAAACTAGCTGGTGGCATTGAGGCAGGAACCCATAGTCCTGGCTAGCTTGAGAGGCTGAAGCAAGAAGAGCACTTGAGCCCAAGAGTTTGAGGTTGTTGTAAGCTTTGAGGTCACAACACGCTACCCAAGACAACTGAGTGAGAATTTGTCTCAACACAAAAAATAAATATAAATTTCATCTAAATTCACTCAAAAATAAATGTCATTAAAATTACATTCTAGTATTTTCCAAGCAATGAATGAATCTCACAACAAATATTTGAACTTACAGTGTTCCAGGATGACATTAGCTAAGTTGTAACTTTTACTGTTAGTATGAAAATTACTTGAGCCAACCGGAATGCACCTCTCTTCAGGAAAACAGAGGTGAAAAGGATACAATTAAGAAGCTTTGATTTTATGCTGAAGCAGCTTCTGTGAGTCTTTTCCATCCAAAGACTATTATAGCCAGGATAAAACATCAGCATTTAGATTAACAGCTGGATGCTGTTTAAAATATTTCCTTAATTATAATCTATTTAATTTTTTGCAGTTTAAGGGATTTTTGATGTTATTGTTACTGAAGAAAATCTCTTACTTGTGTTTCTTGTATGACAATCTTGTGTTTCTGGGATGCAAAGCTGGAAAATATGGTGGCAATTGCACTGGAAAGCTGTCTTCTTATTTTGCTCTTTTAAATTTTACATCCAAGTAATGATTTTCTTTAGGGATAGGTCCTGAAAAAAAAGTCAATCTCACTAAATCATGTAGAAATAGAAGTTGCCAAAGCTGGAATTAACTCAATGAATCATAGGGAAAAATTACAAAAAGCAAGTAAGGGTGTTTACTTCCTCCCAAAACACAGAAAGACCTGAGCAATCTAGAAGCAACATGAGCTCAGGATTCTGGTTTTTCTCACTCCTAGCCTATGTTATAACCAGCATAGCAACAGCTCTCACAGATTCTCCTTTACTGCTTCAACAGAGACCAATTAGCACTCTACACATGACTCAGACTAAAAGAAATTCAAAAACAATTCTAGACCTAGTCTCATTTTGACCAAAATAATAATAGCAATAAAAAGCAAAATACATAAACTATAGTATCAAGATTCAATACCAATGATGCCTATATATACAAATTAAGAAAAGGAAGAAGAAAAAGGAAACTAGTCACTAAGTGCTTCCCAGTCACTAGTCACTGGGACGTTTAGTCAGTCCTACTCATATATTTCCAATAAAGTGTTTAGGAGATGGTACTGTAGTTGTATAATCTGTGGTCCTATTTCTCAGGAAGTATTTTGAGGTTCTCCCTTAGACAAAGGGCAGAAGGAAAAACATAGGAAAAAAACAAAAACAGAAAACAAAACAATTAACAACAGATGGGATAAACAGCAAACAAATCACTAAACACTAGTGCTGTAATTTGAACATATTCCTCAGAGTCCATGTGTTGGAAACTTTACTCCCAAAGCAACAGTGTGGTGAGGTGGGGCCTAAAAGAGATGATTATGTTATGAGAGTTCTGCTCTCATGAATGGATTAATGTCATTGTCAAGGGACTGAGTTAGTTATCAAGAGAGTGGGCTTGTTATAAAAGTAATTTGGTCTCCTCTTGCTCTCTCACCCTCTCACCCTTCTGCCTTCCACCATCAGATGACACAGCATGAACACCCTCATCAGATGCTGGTTTCATGCTCTTGGACTTCCCTGTCTGCAGAACCATGAGCAAATAAATTATTGTTAATTACAAATTACTCAGACTATGGTATTCTGTTATAGCAACATAAAATAGACTAAGACAGCTACTTGTATTAAATGTAAATCCACCCAAATATTATAACTAAAAGGCATAAATTATCAGAGTTGATTTTTAAAAAAGAAAAAAAGCGAACCACATTACGTTTTATCTATAAGACACACACTTAAAATGTGACATTGATAAACTGAAAGTAAACTCATGTAAAAAAACATCCCATACAATAAAAAAGCTGGTGTGCCTATGATAGCAAAGTGGACTTTAAGAAAAAAAGAATTCCTAGAGATAAAGTGTAACATTCCAAAACGATAGCATTGTTGAAAGACAAAATCCTACATGTGCATGTACCTGACTTTAAGAAGCAAAAGCTCATAGAAATTAAAGGAAGAATTAGAGAAATTCACAATCACAGTCAGAAACTTTAACCCCTTTCTCGGTAATTGACAAAACAACTATATAGAAAATCAGTAAGGGTCTCAGACATCTGAGAAGATGTCTGAACTACACTGTTAATCACATTTACCTAAATTGACATTTATAGGACACAACCCCTAGGACATGGGATGTTTACTAATCTGGATCATACAGAGTGAGACAAAAAAAACAAAGTCCAGTAAATCTCAAGAGATTGATGCCTTACACAACTTACTCTGTGACCACAGCAGAATTGAATTGAGTCAGAAATCAATGACAAAAATATATCTAAAACTTCTCTAGATACTTGGAAAGAATACACATTTGAATAATTTATGGGCCCTTCTTCCCCTGGTCTTGTAGTCATATAATTCTTTAATGAGACAATCACTGTAGTGAATTGTCATATGCATACAGAAGTGTAGATGCTCTATGCATTTTCACACACACACACACTGTAGCCATATACTATATTGTGCATACTGAGACACAGTTGACAATGGAAAGGGACACAATAATTATAATGAAACAGCAGGTATAAACTGAGACATGTAGTGACACTACACATATCCCACACCCTACACCATGTTTTGCACCACAATGTTACTTAATTTGAAATTAATAATGAAGACCAATAGTATCTTTCCCTCAAAAAAAAAAAAATCATAACATGAGTTTGAAAACTAAAAAGCAAAGTGGTAAATAACCAATAATATTAAGATAAAATCACAAGGCAAACTTTAAAATTTTGACAGGAAACACATAGCACATCAAAACAGGTGAAAATATACTGAGGTATTATTTAAAGATAAAAAATTTTGCCTGAAGAATTAGTAATTTAACTCGAAGGACTAGGAAAAGATGGATGAAATAAGTCTTTTTAAAAAGCAGAAAATAAAAGCCTTTGCAGAAATGAATAAACTAGAAACCAAATACGCACATGAAAAAAAAAATAAGAAAAGAAAAAAAGTAGGATTTTTGCAGCTTTAAAAAAATAGCAAAACACTGGAAACAATTTCAAAATCTATTACTAAGAGAATAGAAATAAAATGTGGCACATTGATATAAAGAAACAAAACGAAGCCATTAAAAACAGGGATTCACAACCTTTATGGCACCAGGGACCAGTTATATAGAAGATAATTTTTCCAGGGACTGGGAGGAGGTGGGGAGAAGGGAGTGGATTCTCATAAGGAACATGCAACCTGAATCCCACACATGCACAGTTTACAGTAGAGTTAGTGCACCTTTGAGAATCTGATGCTGCAACTGATGTGACAGGAAGCAAGGACATGTTAGTCCAACTTTATGGGGGTAATTCCATTAAGAAAATGGCAATATACAAATGAACGAAACATTTTTCTAATGGGAGAGAAAGAGTTATTGATGAAGAGAGGTCAGGGTGGCCAATGACAAGTAGTACTTTCAAAACATTGCAAAAATTTGTCAAGTTGTGTGCCAAAATCATTGGCTGACTGTGAGAAGCATAGCAGACCAAGTAAACATCATTAGAGAAACACTCAGGAACATCTTAACTGAAAATCTTGGCATGAGAAGGTACTTTTATCATGATAATGCACCAGCTCACGCTGGAAGTTTTTAGCTAGGAAATGAATAAGTTTATTGGAACACCCTTTCTATTCACTGGATCTAGCCCCCACCCCTTTTTTTTTACCCAAAGAAAAAGGGAATACTGAAAGAAAGATATTTTTTTTAATAATTTTATTGAATCATAATTATGTACATTGGTGCAATCACAGGGCACGATTCATATACATTCAGAAATATTTTGATCATACTGTTACAGATATCCTTCATGGCATTTCCTTGATCACTATATAAA
>CAUYON010077137.1:0-15591 GCA_963573935.1 Arctocebus calabarensis
GCGCCTGTAGTCCCAGCTACTTGGGAGGCAGAGGCAAGAGACTTGCTTGAGCCCAGGAATTGGAGGTTGCTATGAGCTGTGATGCCATGGCACTCTATCCAGGGTGACAGCTTGAGACTCTGTCTCAAAAAAAAAAAAAAAAAATTTAAGTGATTGTACATGAACTTTTACATAGTCCCTCAATGGGACAAAATATAACATAATGTCGAGTGACGCCTGTGGCTCAGTGGGTAGGGTGCCGACCCGATATACTGAGGGTGGCAGGTTCAAACCTGGCCCCGGCCAAACTGAAACAAAAAAATAGCTGGGCATCATGGCAGGCGCCTGTAGTTCCAGCTTCTGGGGAGGCTGAGGCAAGAGAATCACCTAAGCTCAAGAGCTGGAGGCTGCTGTGAGCTGTGCCGCCATAACACTCCACAACACTCTACCGAGGGCAACAAAGTGAGACTCTGTCTCCAAAAAATTTAAAAAATAACATAATGTCAATAAAAGAGAACCACTGTGAGGTTAGAAATGAGTTAATATCTAATTGTGGGATATTAATTAAGTCCAGGGGAACAGGTGCTATGATTCCATGGCTTAATCACAGCATTTGGGAGGCCTTGCCTAAGAGGAGTTCAAGATCAGTGTGGACAACACAGCAAGCCCCTGTCTCTACAAAAACTTTTTTTTTTTTGGTAGAGACAGAGTCTCACTTTATCACCCTCGGTAGAGTGCCATGGCGTCACACAGCTCACGGCAACCTCCAACTCCTGGGCTTAGGTGATTCTCTTGCCTCAGCCTCCTGAGTAGCTGGGACTACAGGCGCCCGCCATAACGCCCGGCTATTTTTCTGTTTTGCAGTTCAGCCGAGGTCAGGTTTGAACCCTCCACCTTTGGTGCATGAGGCTGGCGCCCTACTCAATAAGCCACAGGCGCCACCCTACAAAAACATTTTTTAAAGGAGCCAAGCAAAGCAGTATGTGCCTGTAAAATCCTAACCAGTCAGGATGCTCAGGCAGGAAGAACACTTGAGCCCAGGAGTCTGGGCTGTGATTCTGCCACTACACTCCAGCCTGGGTAACAAGAGGAAGATGCTGCCTACCTCCAGAACAAAGAAAGGAAAGGAAAGGGGAAAGGATAAAAGGAAAAAGAAAGGAGAAGGTAGCTAGCAATGGTATGTTAACTTCTGTATAGGCCAAACATAAGCCATTCAAATCAATTACTGTGATAAAGTATTATCAATTATTTCCCTTTTATAGAAACAAGGCATTTAATAGTAGTTTCCTAACCTTGACAGAACCAGTGTAAGATAAACTTATTTTTAAGTACATTTGTCTGCTTCAATGTTGGCTGCAGGTCTAGTTCTAGCTCAAATCTAGGAAAGTACCTCAAGATATCAAAAATAACCTAGAGGGGCCGGGCATGGTGGCTTATGCCTCTAATCCCAGAACTCTGAGAGGTCGAGGTGGCTGGACTGCCTGAGCTCAGGAGTTCTACACTAGCCTGAGTAAGAATGAAACCCCATCTCTAAAATAGCCGGGCACTGAGGCGGGCGCCTGTAGTCCCAGCTACTTGGTTAGCTGAGGCAAGAGGATCACTTGAGCTCAAAAGTTTGAGGTTGCTCTGAGTTAGGATGCCATGGCACTCTACCGAGGGTCCCAAAGACTCTTTATCTCAAAACAACAACAACAAAACACCTAGAGATTATTCTTGAATTATAAAAAGACCCTTTCCCCAAAAAAGAAAAAGCAAGCTACACCTCCATGAGTTTTATTACCCTTCAAGGCTCAACATCTTCCTGTTCTGCAGTATCTCTTGGTTGTTCACGTTCCTTTCATTTCTTAAAGTTACCACTATACCAAGTACCCATCTATCACCCCCACTGGCTACTCCAACAGCATCATCCCAACACCAGTCAATGATGCCACTTTCTTCAATAAATTTACCTCAAACTAATTTCTTCTAGTCACTCTTAAGTTTAACGAACCACGTAGGTTTTTTATTTCTTTTCAAATCCTGAGTCTTCAAGGAAGTCTAACAGTATAAGAGGAATCAAGTATTGTAAAAGACAGATATTTGAAGCCAAAAGGTGATGATAAAATTGACAGAAAGCTATTTAATTACAGTTTACTCACAGATAAATCTGTTCTACAAACTGACAATTGCCAGCCAAAATCTTCTTAATAAAAACCAAAGCAAGGAAAAGATTATTTCTTGGCAAATTCATGCCACTTCCTCCCTAGTCATCCTTGGTAGACAAAAAAGATCCTGGCAGTCTCTCCCAATTGATCCTGAACTTAGCTCATAAGACTTCTCAGGACAGTATTCCAGGACACCAAACACTCCAAATTGGCAGGAAAGATGAAACCTATTTGTTATCTGAGTTTAGACATTTTAATCAAATGAACCTTACTTTTCCTTTTGTGCCATCTTGGAAGCTTGAAAATAATTAAAATATTTTAGTTCATACAAATTTTGATTAAGTATCTTTTTTCTTTGATATTAATGAAAGTGTCAACTTTCTTGAGATTAGAAGAAGTAGGCCTACTCACAGGTATTCCCAGTAACAATATAAAGTGAGGCTGGGTACGATGGCGCACACCTATAATCCAAGGCAGATGGACTGCTTGAGCTCAAGACTAGACTGACCTAAAGCAAGTCCCTATCTCTAACAACTAGCCGGGAGTTGTGGTGGGCGCCTGTAGTCCCAGCTACTTGGGAGGCTGAAGCAAGAGACTCGCCTGAGCCCAGGAGTTTGAGGTTGCTGTGAGCAATGACAACACAGCACTCTACTGAGGGTGACAAAGTGAGACTCCAACTCTTAAAAAAAAAAAAACCTGACTCGGAGCCCATAGCTCAATGGTTAGAGCACCGGCCTAACATACACTGGGGCTGGCACATTCACACTCCGCCAGGGCCTGCTAAAAGTTAACAATAACAACTGCAGCAACAAAAAAAAGCTGGGTATTGTGGCTGAGTTAGATGATATCTCAAAGTAGTATTGCTTTGCATTTCTCTAATCATTAAGGATGATGAGCATGTTTTCATATGTCTGAAGGCCGTGCACCTGTCTTCTTCAGAGAAATTTCTCTTCAAGTCCCTTGCCCACTCTGAGATGGGAATCACTTGTTCTTTTCTTGTGAATGTATTTGAGTTCTCTGTGGATTCTGGTTATTACACCTTTGTCAGAGACAGCTACTTGGGAGGCTGAGGCAAGAGAAGCTTAAGTCTAAGAGTCTGAGGTTACTGCGAGCTGTGACACCACAGCATTCTGCCAAGGGCGACATAGTGAGACTCTGTCTCAAAAAAAAAAAAAAGAAAAGAAAAGAAAAAGAAAGCAAAATGAGCCTGATGATATTTTGGGGGAGACTAATAAACTAAATAAAGGTGGCACCAAGGTAATATCAGCAATTCCCAATTTCTAAACAAGTTTTAATTTATATCTGTTATATAATGCTTTAGACCTAGAAGTGATTTCCCATAGAAAGTTGTCACATTATTATTCCATAATGCTGCTCAAACTTTGAGCATCTATAATGGAAAACCCCATTCCCAGTGTCCACAGAAAATCTCGTGTTCAAAATACCAGCAATGTGCTTGTTTCAGCAGCACATACGCTAAAATTGGAACAATACAGAGAAGATTAGCATGGCCCTTGTGCAAGGATGACATGCAAAGTATCAGCAACATGAGCAAAAAGCTGAGGTGTTAGTAAAGGGGAGCGATATACAATTAGCAAGTCTGGGATGAGCTATGAAGATATTACCCATATATCAGTGGCAGGGCAGATTGTTATCACAAGAACAAGACTTTAACATCATCCTTAACAAAAATAGTAAGAGGTAGAAACTTAGCTCATCAGAGGCAAAGGTAGATTTCCTCATAACATTCAAAATAATATAAATTTATCACTCTGATAATTTACAGTTCAAAAATAAGAGACACTGATTTAACATTAGGGACATGCTTGATATTATACGCTACTATACGACTTCAAAAAAGAACATAGGACAAAGGTTACAGAATTACACTTCAAATATAATGATGATTTGGTTTCTTCATTATCAACAATGAAGAAAGATACATATGAATTCCAACACTAATAAGTCATTCAACTCTTTCTTGTTGCTTATTCTATGGCAACAATTAGTGAAATAACTGCTTTAACTGTGTGTGAACAGGACTCTCCTTTAACTCTTATTTTTCTCCTCGCTATATAAGCTTTTTTATAGGTAAATTGGCCTTGCCTGCTATATAAAAATTCACTAAGGGAAGCTGGTGCCTGAGTCCTCTGATGTCCCAACCAAATGAGCTGCCACTGTGGCCCCTCCAGTCCAAACTCTCACATGGCTGCCACAGAGCCTGTGGGGGAAGGCAGCTGTGCCAGGGAGCACATGGAACAGGAGATCCACCTGAGGTTCAGCCCCATCCTTGTGGGTAGTTCACCACCTGGGTTACCCTCTCTTACATATGCGCCCAAAAACCAATTTGATTGCTTTTTCCAAAATAAACCCTCAGCCGTATTGCCAACCAAAAAAAAAAAAAAGAAAGAAAGAAAAGGACAAATCAGCCTCAGCACCTATAGCTCAGCAGCTAAGGGCAGCAGTCACATACACCAGGGCTTGCAGGTTTGAACCTGGCCCGGACCTGCCAAACAACAACAATAAGCCAGATGCTATAGCAGGCCCCTACAGTCCCAGCTCCTCGGGAGGTTGAGGCAAGAGAATCACTTAAGCCCAAGTGTTTGAGGTTGCTGTGAGCTGTGACAACACAGCACTCTACTCAGGGTGACAGCTTGAGACTCTTGTCTCAAAAAACACAACAACAACCAAAAAAACCTCAGATCAACACTGGAACTTTTATGTAAGGAGATTTAACCATTGGTAAGTGTGTGCAGACAATGCTCCTTCTGTTTTATTTTGTCTATTGCACCATAAGAGGCAATGATATGAATCACATAACTCGAGATGATCACCATCAATTCTGCTAAAATACAATTAAGAAATGTAATTTATGCTAACAGAGAAAATGAAAATGATTTACAATATAATACCCCTTACTATCAATGTATTGGTGGTCAATGGGTTTTAAAAAGATTATTAATAGGGTGGCACCTGTGGCTCAGTGAGCAGGGCGCCAGCCCCATATACTGAGGGTGGCGGGTTCAAACCCGGCCCCAGCTGAACTGCAAAACAAAACAGAGAGATTAATAAATCAACTCCTTGGACTATTATAAACTCTATCTTCAATGCCTAAAGCACAGCCATAGACAGTAGAGCATAAAGCAATAGGCAGCAGTAGTCCATACTTCCTTTTTTTCTCAGACATATGCTATAGCAAAAACTATTCATTTAGCCACATAAACACCACATCGCATACCAGGCAAGAGTGCTGCCTGTAATTAAGCCTCCTAATCCTATTCCAAGATGGAAAATTTGTATGTAAATCCAGTAGAACTTCTCTTTCCTGATCTAGACAATTAAAAAAAAAAAAAAAATCTCAGGCTGGGCACAGTGGATCATGCCTGTAATTCTAGCACTCTGAGAGGCTAAGGGAGAAGGATCACCTGAGGTTAGAAGTTCATGACCAGCGTGAGCAAAAGCAAGGCCCCTGTCTCTACTAAAGATTAGAAAAATTAGTCAGGTATGGTGCCACTTGACTGTAGTCCCAGCTACTGGGGAAGGCTGAGGCAGGAGGATTGTTTGAACTTGGGAGTTTTTTCTTTTTTCTTTGAGATAGAGTCTCACTATGTTGCCTTCGGTAGAGTGGGGTCGTGTCATAGCTCACAGCAACCTCAAACTCTTGGGCTTAAGCGATTCTCGAGCCTCGGCCTCCCAAATAGCTGGGACTATTGTTGTTGTTGTAGTTGTCATTGTTGTTTGGCAGGGTTCGAACCTGCCAGCCCCAGTGTATATGGCTGGCACTGAGCTACAGAAACAGAGCCTTGAACTCAGAAATTTGACTGAGGTTGCTGTGAGCTAGGATGATGCCACTGCACTCTAGCCCAGGTGACAGAGTGGGACTCTCTCTCAAAAAAAATCTCATTAAAGCTAAAACAAAGAAATGGTCCTGAATGGTGATAATTTCATTTGATTATGATTTCAGACTTTTCATGGCTCTTTCCTTTTAATGCAACACAGGCTGCTTCGCTCAACAAAAAATTGGTAGATAAATTATTTGACAAAGAGTTATGTACTACACGTCCAAGTGTATAAGACATTCTAGAATTCCTTAAATTCTGAAATCTCTATGTTATTTACAAAACTAATAAAGTAAAACCAAGATCATCCCAGAGTACAGAGTTGACAGATTTGCAGCACCCAGAGTAAGAGTCAGGGTCACCATGGGACAGACTAGGAAATCTTGAAATTACTGAGTCACATTAAAAAAAAAAAGGTGAATATTCACTATCTAGATCAAAAGCACTGTGAAACAAATAAGGGAAATAGCAGGAAAACAGGTTTCAAACCAAGTCCTCACTTTTATTTACTTACATGATCCTAAGCATGTAAACTGATCTCTGGAAATACCTGTCTCATATGGTTGTGGTATACATAAAATGATGTAAATCCTAACTGCAACCTAAAATGTATTATTAGATAAGAATAACAATTTAAAAACGGCACTTTGTATTTCAATTCCATCAAGAAAAATAATAGAAGAAATAAATGAAATCTCTGGCACAAATTCAGGACACAAAGTCATTTTCAGTTAACAATCAGTAGGCCATACTATGGGGGTTTCTTGGGCTTCACAGTCATCTAAAAGAAATTCCACTCTAAACAGTAAAACTAAAATAGTCCATCCATTAGAATTGATATAGTATTATCAGCTATAATTTCAATGACATCAGTCCCCAGAATTTGAAAGATGGAGGCAATAAAACATGGGAGCAAGGGGAACACAACTGTTCAGTGTTAAATAGCCCACATTTTAGTTATAAAATAAAACCTTAGGGAAAAAACCTTAAATATAAACTGTCTCTTTCACTTTAGGTTACAGCAGTTTTCTAGAGAAGTGGGTAGTAATAAAAAAAAAAAAAAAATGTACAAAAAAAAAAAATTTACCAGGGCCAAATCTAAATAGCCAATTCATCCTGATAAGAGACTTTTGGGATTGAACATCAACCCTTCTGCTTTACTGCTTAAACCAGATTACCTCTGATATTGAAATAAAAATCTCTGTACTTTGGCAGATTCTTTTAGCTAAGTACTCGGCCCATAATGAATTCACCCTCTCTTTCCCACTTTCATTTAAAAACTATTTAAGCAGTTATTATTCATCAGGGATTATACTAGGGGCAAAGGACACAAAAACAAGAACTGTGGCTCCATAAATTTAAGAGTTTAGGCGGTGCCTGTGGCTCATGTAGTAGGGCGCTGGCCCCATATACCAAAGGTGGTGGGTTCAAACCCAGCCTTGGCCAAACTGCAAAACAGAAAAATACCAGGGCGTTGTGGCAGGCGCCTATAGTCCCAGCTACTTGGGAGGCTGAGGAAAGAGAATCGCCTAAGCCCAGTAGTTGGAGGTTGCTGTGAGCTGTATGACACCACGGCACTCTACCGAGGGCGATAAACTAAGAATCTGTCTCTACAAAAAAAAAAAAAAAAAAAATTTAGAGTTTAATGGGGGAAGATATGTGTTAATAAACAATCATACAAAATATAAGCAATCATAACAATGACACTGGTTTTAGCTTGGGGGAATCTAAAAGACGACTTCTCTATGGTACAGACTTTTTTTCTTTTGAGACAGAGTCTCACTTGGTTGCCCTTGGTAGAGTGCTGTGATGTCACAGCTCAGAGCAACGACAAACTCTTGGGCACAAGTGATCCTCTTGCTTCAGCCTCCCAAGTATGGGAGTATAGGCACTTACCACAATGCAGGGTCTCGCTCCAGCTCAGGCTGTTCTTGAACTCCTGAGCTCAGGCAATCTACACCCACCCCAGGCTCCCAGAGTAGAGGCCTAAACCATCATGTCCAGCTTTGATACAGACATGTAAACAAAGCTCAGACGTATACATGTGGACTTTATTATTATTTTTTTTTTTTTTTGAGACAGAGCCTTAAGCTATCACCCTGGATAGAGTGCTATGGCATCACAGCTCACAGCAACCTCCAACTCCTGGGCTCAAGCGAGTCTCCTGCCTCCACCTCCCAAGTAGCTGGGACCACAGGCGCCCGCCACAATGCCTGGCCCTTTTTTGGTTGCAGCCGTCATTGTTGTTTAGCGGGTCCGGGCTGGATTCGAACCCGCCAGCTCAGGTGTACATGGCTGGCGCCTTAGCCCGTTGAGCCACAAGCGCCGAGCCTACATGTGGACTTTAACAGGCAAACTGGCAGAGTGTAAAGATTGTCATCTCAGAAAGAAGGAAAGACACAATGTTTATGTGGCTAGAGCTCAGATAGTGAACAAGGCAGGAAATGCGCTCAACTTGATAATGGATATAGGTCAACAGGGCCAGATTATATAGAACCCAATAATCTACATTACTTTTATAAAATATAAGCAATCCTGATTTTCTCCCATGTTTTGCATTTACCTTAGGTCCGTCCTACTTAAATTAAAAATTTCAAATAGGTTCAGTGCCTGTAGCACAGTGGTTACGGCACCAGCCACTGTCACTGAGGCTGGTGGATTTGATCCCAGTCCAGGCCAGCTAAACAACAGTGACAACAGCAACAGAAACTAGCCAGACATTGTGGTAGACGCCTGTAGTCCCAGCTACTTAGGAGGCTGAGGCAAGAGAATCGCTTAAGCCCAAGAGTTTGAGGTTGCTGTGAGCTGTGATGCCAAGGTACTCCACCGAGGGCAACACAGTGAGACTGTCTCTCAATCAATCAATCAATAAATTTCAAATACAAGCCAAAGCATAAAGAAATTCCTACAACCCCCACATAACCACCAACTAACTTCAACTATCAACCTTTGCTCAGTCCTACCTCATCTATAATATTTAATCCCGAATGCACTGGATTATTTTCGATCCAATCCTCCAGATCACATCCATTACCTCTATAAATACTTCACTACAAATTTCTAAAAAAATAAATTCTTAAAATATATATACAGATATATTTTTATAATTTAAAAAACTGATACTACTTAATGTTAAATGCCCAGTTCCAGTCCAGATTTCTTTTTCCTTTTTTTGTAGAGACAGAGTCTCACTTTATTGCCCTTGGTAGAGTGCCGTAACGTCACACAGCTCACAGCAATCTCCAACTCCTGGGCTTAGGTGATTCTCTTGCCTCAGCCTCCCAAGTAGCTGAGACTACAGGCGCCCACCACAACACCCGGCTATTTTTTTGTTGAAGTTTGGTTGGGGTGAGTGCTCTACCCACTGAGCCACAAGTGCCACCCTCTGGCCAGATTTCTTAGGTTGTTTCAGTTGTTTTGTCCAAATCAGAATCAATTAAGACCCACACACTTTACTTAGTTAACATATCTCACTTGTACAAGATTCCTTTTTCTGTTTTTCTCCCTCCCTACTTGTGGAAGTACCAGAGTTCTAGGTCCTTTAGAATTTCCCAAATTATGGACTTTACTGATCATGCCTTTGTCACAAAGCCCACACAGTTTTCAACTTTATAAACTGACACCTCTAAACTACCTCTTAAAAAAAAAAAGAGAGAGAAAGGTAAGATGTCACTCTGTCAACCAGGCTGGAGCGCAGTGGTGTTATCACAGTTCATTGGCTCCTCCAACTTCTGGCCTCAAGTGATCCTACCACTTCAGGCTCCCAAAGTGCTGGGATTACTGACATGAGTCATCCCATCCAGCCTCTAAACTACCTTTAGTTTGATACTTTCAGTTTTCTGTAGATTGGTTGACAAATAATTTGTATCTGTACACTTAATCTTTAAATGTAGGCAGCGCCTGTAGCTAAGTGGGTAGAGCGCCGGCCACATACACCTACGTTGGAGGGTTCGAAACTAGCCCAGGCCAGCTAAAACAACAGCAACAACAAAAAAATAGCTGGGCATTCCGGCTGGCACCTGTAGTCCCAGCTACTTGGGAATGTGAGGCAGGAAAATCACTTGAGCCCAAGAGTTTGAGGTTGCTGTGAGCTGTGACGCTATAGCACTCTACCCAGGGCAACAGCTTGTTACTCTGTCTCGAAAAACAAACAAACAAAAAACCAAGATAAGTAATACAACATGTTTAACCTTTAAAGAATTATTTAAGATACTTTATAAACTCCTCTCAAAGCCTACCTATTGGGACTTTTTAATAAAACACCCTGAACATATACAATATATACTCTGCCAAGCACAATAAATATAAAACTTCTCCAACACAGTCCCTCAGCATTACTAAATCCATCTGTATTTTCATATCCTATGCAAAATTCCAACCTGAAATTTTCCAAGAACACCTTCTGTCCCTACAGCCCACAACTTCGTGGGAAAGTCTTTCCTTGGTGAATTGTACCTCACAATACATTACTTAGTATTCTTCAAGCTGAGTTAGATCTTCTTATTTTGTTATTTGTATGTTCTACATTTCCAAATCATGGCATATACATGACTGGTTTCTTCTAGATCAGTGGTTCTCAACCTGTGGGTTGCAACCCCTTTGTAACAATGAAAATACATCACGGCATTACGAAGGTTGATAACCACTGTTCTAGATTATCCAGGCTTCCTTATGGGAACTACCATGTGTTTTCAATGTAAATCGATTTGCAGTGATGTCTGCATGCATGTACTTTACAAACAAGAAATTTGTAAATACAAACAATGATATTAAGTCAATGCCTTATTCTACTTAATTTTCCAACTGCTAAAACAAACAGGCTCAGTGCCTGTGGCTCAATGGGCTAAGGCGCCAGCCACGTACACCTCAGCTGGTGGGTTCAAATCCAGCCCGGGCGTGTCAAACAATAATGACAGCTGCAAACAAAAAATGGCCAGGGGTTGTGGGGTTGTGGCAGGCGCCTGTAGTCCTAGCTACTTGGGAGGCGGAGGGAGGAGCTTCGCATGAGCCCAGGAAATGGAGGTTGCTGTGAGCTGTACTGCTACAGCACTCTCTCCAGGGTGACAGCTTGAGGCTCTGTCTCAAAAACAAACAAACAAACAAAAAACTGCTAACTCAAGCCCAAAAGACTCAGAGAATCTCGCAACACATTTAGGTGTTCTAACAGAAGAAAAGAAGGCACAACAAAGTAGTATGAAAACAGCTTACATTTCTTGTTAGCTAAGTGCAGGACTAGACATGAAATCTGAATATGAAGATTTTGAACAAAACATTAGCCTAGTTATTTTGACTTTTAAGAGAGAATAATACTTACATGTCAAGAGTAAAGCAAAAATAACATAATACTGAAGGGCTCTCAGTTATTCAAAGTACTGCTACCCCAAAGTGGTTCCTCTAGCATGAGCTAATCAGCTTTCTGTCTACACCTTTCTTCCTTTCAAAAATAAAACTAAGGTTAGAATATTCAAATTCTGTGATAATTCTTCCCCTAAAAATAGGTCAATAACCCCACTCCTTCAGAAGCCAAAACTTGGTATAAGCCTAGTTATATTATTTTAATTCATCTCACTCACCCAGTCAAGAAACTAACAAGGACCACATTTCACAATTTAAAGTACCTATTAGAAACAGCATGTGACTCCCAAGCATCACAACTAAGATGGAGAGAGGAAAAACAATCCTTTCGCCATCATTCACCAATTGCTTAGCCCTGGGCTCCTTTATAGAAGAGGAAAGAAGAAGAAAAGAACAATATACTGAGTCAGGGCTGATAAGTAGTTTAGTTTCCCTCTCTAGTTCCCTTCCCCCGTATTTCACAGGGAGAATTTGCTTCTGGCTATCTCGAACAATCATAGAAATTTTTGTACAAAACACAATAGATGAACTTCAAAGTAACAGAATTCCTAAAAAGAAACATCCTTCTCCTCACTTTATTTTAAAATAGAGTTTGTTGGAAAAAAGAGTATAGTGTTTGAAGTCAGTGAACATACGAGTCCCAAATACTGGCGATACCACTCAGCTCACTAAGCCTCAGTCAGTAAGTCAAAGAACAAAAGTTCTAATCAATGCTCAACCTGCAGGGGTGACAGCAGAACTTAAATGAGTATGAGGTAAATCATAGGGACCTGCACAAATAAGAAGCCTCTCAGTTCTTGTGCAAGACCATACTTTAAAAATTACTACTCAGAAATACTGAGGTTTACAGAGAACCTATCTTTAGGAAAACAAAAGCTGAAAAGAAACATTAATTTGTTAATCTATCAGTTTTTAAACAGAGGAACCTCTTGTCCAGGTAATTCCATTACGTGGATTCCATTTTCTCAGTTTACTCCTGCTATAAACACAACCAACTATAAATCCTACAAATAAAGTAGCAACCAAAGAAAAATTGTGAATAATGGAAAAGAGGAAGGTGATCTACTTAGGGCCCCCAGGACTAGAGGAACAACATAGTGAGTGGTAAGGGCATTTAACAAATCCCATCCAACAGATTACAACCCAAGCCTGGCATTTCTCAACTTGTAAGCCAGCAATAAAAAGCAGCCCAGAGAGGCTCATTCCTTCCCTTAGATGCAGAGAGAAATACTGCCCTCAACACCAGGAGAGGCCCAGTAGCAATAACAAGGGAGATGGATCAAGAGGTCAGTTAACAACAAATTAGGGCAAATGTTATTGTTCCACTTCTCTCTTCCCACATCTCTTTTTGCAGTTTTTGGCAGGGGCTGGGTTTGAACCCGCCACCTCTGGCATATGGGGCAGGTGCCCTACTCCTTTGAGCCACAGGCACCGCCCTCTCATTTCTTTTTATAACAAATACTATGTCTAATCTCTCTCCTCCCATTATCTCTTCAACCCAAGTTTTCAACCCAACTACTTCACTGAAATTGCTTGTCGAGGTCACCAATGGCAACCTGGTTTTCTTGTACCCTCAATGAATCCCCAACAATTAAAAAAACAAACACACAAAAAACTGTCTAGATAAAAAAAAAAAAAAAAACTCACCAATGACCTTCACTGTGCTAAATCTAATAGCCAATTCTCAATCCTTATCATCCTTGATCCACAATCAGTATCTAATACAGATAATCACTTTCTCCTTCAAATTATTTTCCTTACTTGTCTTTCAAAACTTTAAGCTGGTTTTCCCTCTTGCCTTTTTGAATCCCTTCTGAAACAGCATTTGCCCAGGATCGATCTTTTTTCTGACACTTCCTGAGCTGACATCACACAATCGTATGGCTTTAAGTATCATCTATGTTTCTCTCAATTTACTATCTCTAGCTGAAACTGCTCCCTCTGAATGCCAGATTCTTATATCCACCTCCATTCAATATCTCCATTTCAACACCTAAAATGCATCTGAAACCTAACATATTCAAAATAAAGCCAACACTCCCCTCTTACCATCCCCTATATGCCATCCAAACCTGCTTCAAGGGTATGCATCTGCTCGGGTCAAAAACCTCTATATAATCCTTAACTTCAAACTCCCCGCCATCTCTCTCTCACACACACACACCCCTCTGACATTGAATCCATCAACAAATATTAGTTGGCACCATCTCCAAAGTATATCTACTATTCAACCACTTCTTATGTCACTACTTTGGTCGAAGATGTCTAGATTACTGCAAGAGCCTTCTTAATGGTCTCTTGGCTCTCATCATCATTAGCCATATTCATTCTATTTAGTGTGAATATAGCAGCCAGATTACTACTGTATTAAATGGGTAAGTTAGATCATGTCACTCCTCTACCCCAAATCCAGTCTAAGATGTGAGGGTGATCTGGTTGTGACATCTGTCACCCCACTGATCACCAGGGTTGGTTCGGCTGATCCGGATGGCTAGACAAGTGTCCCCTTCCTCCCTCACTGCTCCATGTGCGTCCCTCCCGAAGCCGCGCAGCTCGCAGCTCGGTGTAAGAGGACAACCCCAATACAGGAGGATCGTTCTTCGGGCAAGGGTGTACGACTAGCTGCGTGATCCTGGTAGAACCTCCAAACAAACTTTCAAAATCTAGTCATTTTCCAACACTAACTAAAAACCCAAATCTGGCAAGGACCTACATGTATAAGGCCCCAAATGGTCAGGTGACATCTATTATCCCCCTATCTCTGCTACTTCTCTGGACTAACCATCTATTCTCCTCCTGGCTCATTCCACTCCAGTCACTGCTGTTGACTGGGCAAGCTATCGACCACAGAGCCCAGGCAGACATTTCCCACTTTCCAAGTCATTTCCTCAAAGTCACTTCCTTGAGGCCTTCCCTTTAACTAACTACCCTATTAAAATTGCCATCCTTCCTTGACTCTGCGCCCATAGCACAGTTATGGCACCAGCCACATACGCTGGTGGGTTTGAACCTAGCCCAGGCCAGCTAACCAATAATGACAACAGCAACAAAAAAATAGCTAGGCATTGTGGTGGGCACCTATAGTCCCAGCTACTTGGGAGGCTAAGGCAAGAGAATCACTTAAGCCCAAGAGTTAGAGGTTGCTGTGAGCTATGACATCACAGTACTCTACTCAGGGTGACATAGTGAGACTCTGTCTCAAAAAAAAAAAAAAAAAAAAAATTGCCACCCTTCCGCAAATACACATATATCCTACTACTATACCAACTTTAACAGAACTTAGATGAAAAAATATTTTTAGTTATCTTTCTTTTATTGTCTGTTTTCCCTATCAGAACCATCTCCAGGAAAACAGGGATTTTTACCTATCACTATCCTATCCTATCTCTGGGTGCTTTGAACAAGGCTTAGCAAATGATAGGTACTCAAGTATCTTTAGAAAGGAAGAGGGGTAGTGGGGAAATAGGAAAGGAGGGGAGAAGGAAGGGAGAGAAAGAAATAATACACCCTTTATGGAAAGAAGTATGGAGAGTCTTGAAGTCTACTTTTAGACCTATCATTTCATCCTGCAATCCCATTACTAGGCATCTACTCAAACCAGTAAAGTTATTTTAACTATAAAGACATTTACACTTAAATATTTATAGCAGCCCAATTTACAACTGCAGAGATGTGGAAACAACTCAAATACCTTTCAGCACATGACTGGATTAATAAACTGTGGTATATGTATACCATGGAATACTATTCATACCTTAAAAAAGACGGAAATTTTGCATTTTTTTGTAACAATCTGGATGGATCTGGTGAACATAGGAATGAAAAAACAAGTGACATTATCATAGGAATGGAAAAACAAGCATCACATGTGCTTATCATGTGAGGAAAAAACTCAACTAAATTCAGGAAATGGGGAGGGTACGTAGAAATTTCAGCAAGTTCTCACCCAAAGGGAAGAATGTACGGGCATATGGCACACTTCCTGGATGAAAGAAACACCTACAGCTCAGACTTTTTACCTTACAAATGCAAAAAATGTGACTGAATTGTGTGTACCCTCATATTAATCTGAAATTTAGAAAACTAAACGTTAAAAAAAGGAAAGGACATACGCAAGTCCATAAACGTTATCCACCATATTAACAGAAGCAAAAACAAAGATCATATGATCCTCTCAATAGATGCAGAAAAAGCATTCAATAAAATCCAGCATCCTTTTCTAATTAGAACATTGAAGAGTATAGGCATATGTGGCACATTTCTGAAACTGATTG
>CAUYON010077141.1:0-26502 GCA_963573935.1 Arctocebus calabarensis
ATATAGTGATCATGGAAATGCCATGAAGGATATCTGTAACAGTATGATCAAAATATTTCTGAATGTATATGAATCGTGCCCTGTGATTGCACCAATGTACATAATTATGATTCAATAAAATTATTAAAAAAAAAAAAAAAATCACTTCCCTGCCCTTACCACTGTCGGAAAAGCGTGGCCCAATGTCCAAATAATGCAGAAACACAGACTCAAGAGCTTTTTCTTACCGAAATGTATCACGATGGTTTTTGATGTTCCAATCATATTCTCCTTTACTGACAAGTTCAAAGAATTCCGTTCTCCTCCTGCAGGAAAATCAAATGAAGAAGAAGAAGAGGGAAAAAAACCAACCTGGGATGAAATTTCTCAGTCCGTGGGGTAACATAAACACGTTTATGGGAAAAATATAAGACCACCTGAACCAAGTAACTTAATACTTGACATCATGAGGCGAAAGCACTATCAAAATAAATCACTTTCAAAAAAAATATGGCTGCTTCAAGAAAAAGCCACAGTCATTTCTGAAGGTATTTACAACAGAGGAGATTATGGAGCCACAAAAGAGAAAACAAAGTGGTGTGGCATTTAGGATTCTGTGCTGTGACGCCCTGCGACACTTCCTGAGAGTCAGAGCAGGGAGGCAAGGACGGCTGGAAAGCACAAGGACCCCACAAAGCACTTCTAGCATCGTGCCGAATCGAGCTGCACGATGAGCCAAGATAAGATAAATTCCCTGGTAGTAAATTCAAGGTAAATATTCTTTTCCCCAGGTTAGAAAATAATGATTTCATCATTTCAGTGCTTAAACACACACCCTCTGAAGTCAGAAAGTGACTGTGCTTAAACGCGGGCTCAGTGACCTACCTGTTGCTTAACTTTGGAAAGTAACTTAAATCCTCTGAGCCTCAATTTCCTGATCTAACACTGGGATCTAACTCCGAGTTACTGCCACGATTAAAGGAGAGGTCAAATGCAAAGCATTTACGCACCCCACCCCCATCCATGGCTGTTCCTTTGGAGATGCATAGATAAGGAAAAGACAGGAGAGGAATATTTTAATGTTGTGAACATAGGATGCTTTCTATTGTCAAGACTTTTGTTTATCTTGCTATGTTATTTCATTTTATAGAGAAAAAAGAAAAAAGAAGAGGACAATTCTATATCTATTTAAGAATCATTTCCCAAATTTTCATCCTTCTGGTGCTCTGTAATGAGAGCATCTAAAGGAGCCTGTTTAACCTTATTTAACCACGAAATTCCACACAGTACAGATGTTTTGAAAAATGCCAGCAGGGCATGTCATTGGTGTTGGAAACCAGAGCAGGATCTTGGAAACTTAATGAACGCTGACCCATTGTGGTTTGGGGGACAAAGGACACGATGCTGAGAATAACTGGCTGCTTGTGTCTGGCCTAGGGTGCCATCACTGCTGACCAAATGTACGGACGTCTTGTCCAGCAACCAGGCTGACTACTCAATTTACTCGAAAGGGGGCAGGTCAGGAAGACCGATGTAGGGTATAGCTTGCTCCCATATTCAGACACAAAGACAGGTCCTGGATCCATCTCTTCAAGCTGATACAGGTCAAGGCCATGCTACGGTATGAGACATCCCCAAGACAACTTTGTAGCAACTGGCAGAGATGGCACAAGTGCACAGAAAGGCCCAGCAACCCTCCCCCTTTGGGGGCACTGAGTACAGATTCTTTCTTTGTATTGCCACCTTCTTTTTTTTTTTTTTTTTTGCAGTTTTGGCCGTGACTAGGTCTGAACCCGCCACCTCCAGCATATGGGGCTGGCACGCTACTCCTTTGGGCCAGAGGCGCTGACCGTATTACCACCTTCTTTATTTGGTCCAGTCCCTTCTTCATAACAGGGCCAGGCCTTTTCTACATCACCATCACTGACTGTGAACTGCAATAGAAATAGTAGTGGAGACAAACACAAGTCAAAAAAAAGAAATGAAGAATTTACAGCCTTTGTATTAACCTGGATGGAAGTGGAACACATTATTCTTAGTGAAGCATCATAAGAATGGAGAAGCATGAAAAAAAAAAAGTAGTGGAAAGGAAAGAGCCTCAGTTTGGACTCTCATTGATCTGGGCTCAATGCTGACTGTCACTTACTAGCCCTGTGATCCTGGGTGAGTGACTCCGCATTGCTGGGCCTCAATTTCTAGCTTTGTAGTGAGAATTTGAAGTAAGGTGTGCAAGTGTGTGGCACTGGTAAATACTAAATACCTGATAGCGATGGTTAATATATAAATAATATAAATAGCATTACTACACGAAGAGTAGAGTTCACCCATTTCTCTTCCTCTTACTGAAGAGAAATTAATCTTCTTTTGAATTATTGAGAGCAGAAAGTTGGGTTCAGTAAACATCTATTGAACAGTTACTCTGTTTCAAGTCTTATTAGGTTTTATGGATACAGGCATGACTGCTACCTTTACACCTCTGAGTTTAGCCAGGATAACCAACAAATAAATAAGTAATTCCACTGTTAAATGGTAATGATTCCGGGACTAGAGTGACATGAGATAGGTGTTCACTTTGGACATAAAATTTAAGTGGGTACCTCAAAATTCAGTAATCAAGATAAATATTTTGGTGTGATATTTTCAAAAATCAAAATAAATGCAAAAAAAATCCTTAATGAACAATATAAAAAAATTTCCAAATAAAGACAAAATTCTAAATTAAGACAGGACTCTTCGCAGGGCTCCCTTCTCCTGTCTCCTCCTAGTCCCAGCCCTGGTGAGGCTAATATTTATGGGATCCTTACTATGTTTCTGAAAGACTTTGTGGGCTCTTCACTTACTACCTATGTGACTGAACTTGAGTAGGTTATTTAACCTTTCTAGGCTTCAGTTTTCTTATTAGTAAAAGAAAAACAGTAACAGGATCTACCTTGCAGTGCTGATGGGAAGATTAAGTGAAATGATGTGTGTAAAAGACTTAACAGAGTGCCTGGAAAAAAGAGATGATCCATAAGGATTAGTTACTGTTCTTAAGCTCAGAGGGCTGAGTGCCTGGCCCAAAGTCTCACAGCTGCTGAGTGGCAAGGCTGGGATACAAAGGCAGCTAAGGTGTGCCCTTGCTGTCCAGGGAGCACAGATAAAGGCACTTTGCTTAGCTTGGAGGATCATGCAGGTTCATAGAAAGCTTTTTGGAATTGCTGGTCAGTCATCATCCTTATCATCTTTTGCATTTGGGTGGTCATTTCAAGTCTAGGAGTTATGCCAAGACATCACAGGCATTCGAGTTCCATACAGGCAAGGGCCTGCCCATTTTTGTTCATTCCTACAAAACTGTCTGACATGAAGCAGGAACTCTATAAATATCTGTTGACTTGATGAATGCATTAAAATGATTATTTCAGAAAGCTATTCAGTTTTTAAAAAGAACTCTTTAGTTACTGGTTTCTCCTTGACTTTCGCAGGGGTCCTCAAACTACGGCCCGCGGGCCACATGTGGCAGTGTGAATTGTATTTGTTCCTGTTTTGTTTTTTACCTCAAAATAAGATTGTGCAGTGTGCATAAGAATTTGTTCATAGTTTATTTTTTATTTTTTATTTTTGAGACAGAGCCTCAAGCTGTCACCCTGGATAGAGTACTGTGACATCACAGCTCCAATTCCTGGGCTCAAGCGAGTCTCTTGCCTCCGCCTCCCAAGTAGCTGGAACTACAGGTGCCCGCCACAACGCCCTGCCATTTTTTGGTTGCAGCCACCATTGTTGTTTGGCGGGTCTTGGCTGGATTCAAATCCACTAGCTCAGGTGTAAGTGGCTGGCACCTTAACCCACTGAGCCACAGGCGCCGAGCCAGTAGTTTTTTTAAACTATAGTCCAGCCCTCCAACAGTCTGAGGGACAGTGAATTGGTCCCCTGCTTAAAAAGTTTGAGGACACCTGTAGGGACTTCACCATTGCCATTTGGAGAGATGGAGATAAGAAACATCGTAAAACCTATTCAAGAAAAGTGCTGTCAGATTCTTGCAGACTAGATATTAACCAGAAGCAAGTGGACAACATAATGAGTTGTAGGAAATAACATCATTCCCATCTAGTGTCTGACCAACTCTCCACTGACTGTTGTCATAACTGCCTTGGGTTTGTTCCACATTCGGAACATAACATCTCTGATGCAAAGTGAAGGCATGTTACCTAGGGCTAACTCGTTGAAGACAACAAATTATTCTTTTTAATGCAACTCTATGACATGACAGATAAGAATCCCTGTAAGAATAAATTCTCAGATGATGGACATTTTAACAGCTGGAGCCAGTGGTGTGAAAATCTTAAATCAAAACCAAAGTCAAGATCACAGGCTCCACATGACATTAACAAAGCTAGAACAAAAGAGAACATCAGCTATTCCGAGAAATGGCGGATAGAGGACGAGTAAGAGGAGTCTCTTCATAGGGTGTAGAAAACTGTAGCAAACTAAAGTGATTTTCCCTGTGCTGGGCAGAGCCTGTTCTTCCCATCAGCTCCACACGCTGAGTTGTCTCTAGGTTTGGCTGTGACTCAGAAGATAACAGGGGTCTTCCTGCACTGTAATTTTGTCAAGAGAAACATGACAAAGTCTGTTTGTTTTTTTTTTTTAAGTTCTTGAAAAAAAAGTCTTCTTGAAAGATCAGAGGATGGGATTAATCATTTTTATAAGGCTGCAAAAAGGATTTTGACATGATATGGCAAGATCACATAGCAAATTATTATACGTATTTAATGATTTTTAAAGGGTGTAAAAATGACACAATAGACATAGAGGATCCATCCCTTGCCCAGCCTAGAAATCAAGCTCTCCCTGTCCTGCCAATCCCCTGTGCCTCTCTCAACTGTTGCTTCTGCCTTCCTCCAGCACCTGGAAGATGCCCAGTTTTTAAATTTCTTATAAAGCTTCATTGCATATATCCTTATAATTTAGTAGGTTAATTATACATAATTGTGATTTGAAACTTTATATAAATAATGTCATCATAGTGTATATACTCTTTGTCAACCTGCCTTTTTCATTCAATGTTTATATAATTCTAGGTCATTCTTCTCACGTATGGCATTCCATGTATTATAGTTCCAGGGCACATACTACTGTTTACTTAAACATTTCTTGATGTTAGAACTTTAGATTACTTCTGTTTTTTTGCTATTACATACAATGCTGCTATGAACAATCTTATACAAATCTCTTTGTGAATTTGTGTGAATTCTCTCTACATGTGTGTATATGTATATATGTGCATATATGTATAAATATGTATACATGTATGTATATACATATATGTTATATAGAGATACAATTGGTAGGTCATAGAATAATTCTATGACTATAATTGTCATTAGAGTTATAGACTGTTAGAAATGTATAGAACTTTTGAGAAAAATCTGTTGTAAAGCTAGGCAGAGTGGCTCATGCCTGTAATCCTAGCACTCTGGGAGGTCAAAGTGGGAGGATTGCTTGAGCTCAAGGGTTTGAGACCAGCCTGAGAAAGAACAAGACCCATCTGTTGTTTCTCTTACATCTCTTGTAAAAAGAAAAATTAGCTGTGCGTGGTGGCCTGTAGTTCCAGCTAGTTGGGAGGCTCAGGCCGGAGCCAAGGAGTTTGAGGTTGCTATGAGCTAGGCTGAGACCATAGCACTCAAGCCTAGGCAACAGAGTAAGACTGTCTCAAAAAAAAAAAATCTATTGTAATTCTCATTTTATAGGAAACTTAAGGTAAAGGAAGGTAATGTGATTTTCCCAGGGAAGTTATGGGCATATCTAGGTAGACTCCAGGTCCCTAGCCTCCCAGTTCTGGCCTCTGAGATAATCTTTGTAACTATGTGTAGCATAAACCTTTTGTGTTGTGGGTATATGGGTAGTCCTGGGCGACAGCCCTCCTGGGATATGATGGTGTCACGGGCTGCTGTGCCAAGGCAGTGCCAGGTATCAGGATGGGTGCCAGACAGAGGTGAGAAGACCTACAGATGGCCTAGGCCAGGTTGCTGGTTTACCACTCCAGGGGGTGTATTTCTGACCTTCTCCTTAGTGATAATCAATACAAAGTAACCATGTGAAATTCACTGTACTCTTAGGAAATGAAATTTGCTGTTAGCATCTAAAAGTATACGAGTATATAGATGATACAGAGTCAACAGCATGAGCATATGCAAAATTGTTAGAAGCATTTTCAGAAACGTGGGACTGCTAAAACGAATATTTGAAAATCCACAAAATTATATTAAACCCCCTGGATCCAGACTCCTTTGTCATGAGGAACCATGTCATTAACTTCTCAAGCAGTTCATTGGGAACCTTGGTTTTCAAGGACAACGGTAAGTATCTCAGCAAGTGAAAAGCAACTTACTGGAAAATCTCATTTATAATCAGATATGTTTTTATTAGGCTTTTATCCTGCTCTCCTGACATATGTTCCCCTCAGAAAAGTAGCAGTCTTTAAAAAAGCATCATTTGAACAGAACTGCTAAAATTACCCTAAAAAATAATTCTAAAGATTGGTTACCAGTCAGCCATCACTACTTTGAAAATCTTTCTGGTTTGTAATTTCTCTGCAAAGCATCTTTTATTTGTAAAATGAGAAATCACCATTCCTGTGTACATTTTAACCAGAAATATTTTTAATTTATGTATCTATACATGTATATATGTATACACATTCTTTGTCTATTCATCTAACTCTTTTGAATCTACTAAAAGTCCATAAACATTAGGAAGTTTTACTGCTGAGGTAGTAAACCATCATTGTAACTCTACCCAATTTCAACTCCAGAATTGTCTGGCGACAGTGAGGGGTACAGCAGAGAAGGGATATTTGTTTTTTTTCAAGGCCTTACAGCTTGTTCAACAGGAAAATCATATCTATATCCGCAGTTAATTGCCAAATGCAGATTCTGGAGAAATTTCTGGACTTTTGGCATTAAAAAAACTGAAAAGAAATAGAAAATTAATAGGTCATTGTGAACCCTAGTAATTATAACTAAGGAGAAAAAGTGATACATTTAATTTTGAAGTGAATTTTCTCCTTGCTTTAGACTTGCACTGATAACACAAGGGCCAGCTAAGAACCTGAGTGAAATGATCTCTTCAATGCTGTGCTGTTGTTGACAGCTCGAATAAAAGTGGCAAAATGCAGGGAATGGAAAGAGAATCACCCTAAATGTTGAAAATGGCAGGAGATTAGATAACATAAGGCCCAAGCAGTCAGTTCAGTAAAACCAAAATCACTAGGCAAAGACACTGCCTAAGCCATTGCTGGGCAGCAGGCTCCGCGAGGCTCTCTGCACCACCTGGGCGGTGAACTCTGAGTGCTGCTCTCTCTCCTGCCCCCTGCAGGTGAGAATCATGTCTTATCTGCCTGTGTGTTCCCAGTAACTAGCACAGTGCCTGGCGGAGGAGGGCATTAGTAAGAGTCAGTTGGATGATTTCTCTTGTTTTTAAGTCAGTTGTGATATCATATGAATGGGGATATGAAGATGAGTATATTTATATACATATAAACGTATGTATATAATGTCTGTACATATTCTTTATCTATTTATCCATGTGTTATTATGCTGCTGTAAAAATGCTTTGGAGTGTGTCAAGAAATACCAGAATATTTCTTCCATCATCCTACTATTCAGGCTACTGTTCTGATATTAGATTAATTATTAGATAATTAGTTTTGGTAGGTTAATGCATGGGACTCTGTTAAAATATGAGCATGTTTGGGAGAGAGGAAGGCCTTAAGCTCTAGCAGTCATAAACACTTTCCCACGCCTCAGTTTATCCTCCTCCTTTCCACTCTGGTCGAGTGCAGTCATCTGTGAAGTTCAGGGCATGGAACACAGTGGACTCGTAAAAAACATTTGTTGAATATTGACTGAGCGAATAGCTCTATCTGCATAGCAGTAGAAACATTTGCTGAGTTCCCACTGTAGTTTTTAAAATAAATTGTCCAGAAACTAATTTTTTAAAAGGATGGTCAAACCATTGTATCAAACAATCAAAAATAGTTTAGTGCATTTTGCTCTCATCATCAAATGCTTCTGAGAAATGCTACTTACTGCATCCCTTTGGAGAGAATAGACAAAGAAAACAAAACATATAGACTGAGAATTTTCCATAATTGCTGGTGAATGTTCGTAGTGAAGCAGCAAATTTTCAGTTTGAAGAATAGTCTGATTTAGAAAACTAACCTAAAAAGCATTGAGCACCCAAGAGGATTTATAAAATTTGAATTAGTGAGTAATTTTCTGCTTACTAGTGGTCTGAGGCAATGTGGCAGAGAGACCTGATCACAATTTGCTGACTTTGGGCAAATGACCCTCTTTAGGCCCAGGTGTCTCTATCTCACAGATGAGCATAATAATATTTATTTTCAGGTTGACGTGAGAATTCAATACCAAACAGTTAACAATTGAAGGACTCATTATGTCAGCGTAAGAGTCAGGTTCGGGGGCTCCAAGAGTGAGCTAAAGAGTGAGATGATGTCTGCATTCACGGAGGGTCCATTCTAGCACAGTGGTGACAGAAGGAGAGACACGGAGGGGATATGAGAGACGGTTATGGTGCAGGGCAGAGGGCAGGCACTGGGTGATAAAGTGCTATGTAATCACGACATGTTGGGGAGGGAGGCTATTTATTGCTAGCCAATAGCAACAACCTCCATGACTATATTAAAGCTAAAGGACTTTCAACCTCTTATGCCCCAGCTTAACTCAACTGCAAACAAGGGGCCTCTAATGGCAGTGTCAGTTGCACAGGCTCCTGAGCAGCTCTAACCTGAAGCCGCACACACCCACCTGGCACTCCTGGTGGTAGGGGCTGGTTTTAGTTGAATTGCTGTCACCTAATGTGCTGACACCCAGTGTGTTCGGAACTAGCCTCTGGCGTGTGCATACTCAAATTACTGCCACCCCTAAAACCCAAGTGCTCCCAGGATTGGCCTCAGTTTTCCCTTCAGTGCTCTTAAACCAACCACTGCGTAACTACAGAGAGAACCTTAGAGTAGTTAAAAACATCTAGGAGTCCAACTACTTGCTTCAAATCTCAAATGTAGCATTTAACATTATGAGCGATTGCCAAATCTCTCCATACGTCAGTTTGCTCATGCGTAACATGAGGTTAATAACAGCACCTATGCCAGAAGGACTGCTTTCAGTTGAATGAGTGACTTGTATACAAAGTCCTAAACAAGCACTCAGTTGTTTTTATTTCTAATTGTGGAAGTTGCATAGGTCATCTTTGTTGACTTACATGCAGACAAATAGTTTAAGGCATTTGTGACACTCTCTTAAAGGATTTTTTTTTTATTTTTTGAGATAAAATCTCACTGTGTTGCCCAGGCTAGAGTGCCCTGGCCTCAGACAAGCTCACAGCAACCTCAGACTCCTGGGTTCAAGTGATCCTCTTGCCTCACCCTCCCTGTAGCTGGGACTACAGGTGCCCACCATATGCTCAGCTAATTTTTCTACTTTTAGGAGAGACTGGGTCTCATTTTTGCTCAGGCTAGGTCTCAAACTCCTAAGCTCAAGGGATCCTCTCGCCTCGGCCTCCTAAAGTACTAAGATTATAGACAGGCATGAGTCACCATGCCTAGCCTTTCTTACAGTTTTAACCTTTGTAATTTTAGATCTCTCTCTGCCCACTCCAATAAGTGTCATCTTTTATAGTGCATATTGTATTAAGTTTTCTGGATGAATGATTCCTTTCTTCATAGGGTACTTTAAATTTTCAAAGCTATTTCACATAGGTAATCTCCTTCGACTCCCACAAGGAGCCCGGGAGACTGACACAGGTGATGTGCCCATCCCCATGCTGCTGACAAGAAATCCAGGCAAAGATGACTTTCTCAGAGTCACATGGCTGGTTACTGACAGGCTGTAACTCCTGCTTGAGAGAGTAAAATTACTACTTAATTATTAAAACTTTATTCACTATAAGAACTTAGAAATAGGCATAGAAATCAATTTCAGAAAATCACTCAGCACTAACTGAAAAATGTTTTCAGTAAGGTGGAAAATCAGAATGAGTAATTAATCTCTAGACTTAGAGTGTGAAACCTAGAAATTCATATCAAGGGTTTTGTTTGTTTTTGTTTTTTAATCTTGTAAATTCTGGTTTTACATGCCATTGGTGGCATAGAATCCCAAGGGCATGTAAAGCCATTAGAAATTAAAGTCATTAAGTTTTGGTGGTTGTTTTGAATGCATTCGCATATTTCCAGGAATCTTAAATTTTTTCCCTTTTAGAACATGGCAGGAAATCCTGCCCCGAGGAACATAAAGCCCTCTGTAAAAGGATCTGCTCCTCACCCGTCCAGGCCATTTCGAGAGTGACTTTCTCCTTCCCAGGGGAGGAAAGCAGTGCCTTCCTTTTTGGTTTCTATAACTGTATTATGACTTTTGATTAGAGTAGTCAGGGCAGAAGAACTAACAATAATCTTTGTTGACTTTTAGAACCTGGTCCTACAGCTGCCTCTCATCCACTTGGCCCACCCACGCTTCCCCAGCTGTTACTGCTACCACCAGCGCTACAGCTGCTCCTCTGTAGCTCCCCGTCCCAACCTCCCCCCTCCCCATTGCTTCCCTCCTGCCCAGGCCCTGCTCTGACTCCATGTGTGGGACTGATGGGGATGGCAGCAGTAATCCCCAGCCCTCAGGCCTGCGCAACCTGGAAGTGCCTGGGAACTCTTATCTAGTACAGCAACCTTTGGTTGGCAAGGACAGCGGCTGGTGGACAAGTCTAACATGCATCACGTGACGCTTTTTGCATAGTCCCTGCAGGGCAAGCCCTGCTGATCACAGTGATGACCAACAAAGAAATGTGTCCTTCCTTTCAATGGCTTCCATCCTTCTCCATTTTGCTGTCCCAGGACCCTCAGTCTTATTCTTGGGTGTTATTTCCAAAACAAAAATACCTTCATGCAAGCCCTATCTGCAGCTCTGCTTTGGGAGAGGATACAGGGAACCCAGGCTTATTTTTGTATTAAACTGATTAGAGAATACCTAGGAAGATCAATATCAATGCATCCCCAATTAAAATGACAACTCTTTCTTGATTCTTTTATTAGAAAAGGTGATTGAAGAAAAAGCCCTGAAAGAGGAGGAATGGATTCCAGTTTTGTCAACACAGTAGAACCTCTGTAAGTCACCCATCCATGGGATTGTAACAAACTGGTCAACATAAAGACTAGGCTACTGTACTGATATGTCCATGTGGTACGTGTCCAATCTGTGAAAATTAGGTCAACATAAGGAGGTGGTCAATGTAGGGAGGTGGTCAGCTATGGAGGTTCTGCTGTAATTACTTAAGTGACCCAACCTACACTGTTTCCTCATTTGGACTTTAGTGCCTGATCTTCAAAATAAAGGAGATGAACTGGATGACATCATTTCTAAGATCCCTCTAGTTCCACAATTGTACATTTAGGAAACAAAAGCAACTGGGGACAGTGTATAGTAGCTGCTTTTTTCCTCATTAACCCTAGTGATTGTTTTGGCTAAAAATACGGCAATACTTTAATACACCTTTAGACAGGCAAGTGAATCAGTCCCTGAAGGTCTAGATTAGAGAATGAGCAGCTATTCAGAACCTTGGGAAGAATAATGCTGACGAAAACACAACAAGCCAGCTTCTTTGGGAGTCAGCAAACATTAGCAGGGGCTGCAGCATTAAGATAAGAACAGAGTAATGAGAAAATGAGTTGCAACCAACTTCCCTGACTGCCTTCCAGCGGTCACTCAGTGATTCTGCACATCCCTAACAGGGTTTGATAAATGAATTCCAAGTGTTGAGATTTTTTTCTTCTTTTTTCTCTTTAGAAATTACTTGGCAACATGACTTGGGAAAAGGCTTCTACTTTGAGAAAAATAACACAAAATCCTACAAGTGTCAAGGATAGGAAATAAGAACGTTCAAAGGAGACAGGCATTTCCTAAATCCCCAATCAAGGAGGATCCATCCAGAAAAAGATTAAAGATCATGATAGTTAAGTCAACACAAGGGCCAGAAAACATATAAAATAAATAGGTTATAAAGCGAATGAAGTTGTAGATGCTACCATTTATAATCCATTTACAGACCTAAGGCATTTCTAAGACATATAATGTAGGTATTGTTATCTCTAGAGAAAGAGAGAAAAGATGCTCTGAGAGGTAAATAATTTGTCTGATGACAACAGCTTGTTAGTGGCAGAGCTGAGATTTTCATTTTTTTAAATATATTTTTAAAATTAATCGAAATTTATGTTTGTCCAAATAATAACAAATCAAATAGCACTAAAAGGCATATGACAAAATAGCAGTGTTTCCTGTCTTGCTGCCCTTTGACCTTTGACTATGTTTCCCAGTGTTTTCATTTGATATTTTATTTTGGCCATAATGTTTTTAATTTTGCAAAGCATTTGTTTCTTCAAGTTTGCTCCTAATGTTACTTTCCAAAACATCCTGTTATTATTTCACGGACGTGATAGCTTAGTTCTCTGAGGCTACTAGCAATGATTTTTGTTTCCTTTCTCTCCCTGTTTTCTCTGAATTTGAATTTTTTCTGTTTGTTTTGGTCTCTGTCTTTAATACTGGAGGCTTACAAAATGTTCTGTGATCCTTGTCTGTTGTAGTATTAAGGAATTAAAAAGCTAAGTGGGAGTTGTATGTATGTGGGGGGTTAGGATTACTAGATAAAATGCAATAATTTGAGTTTCAGATGAAATATTATTTTTAGAATTTCTTTTCTTGGTACTTAATAGTTGTACATATTTGGGGGCACATGTGCATGCCAGGTCAGTCCCCATTTGATGGTCTGCCTTCCATTTCAACACAATTGTACTGAATCTTTTTCAGTTGTCTGCCTTTTCTCCTTGCAGATTTGTCTTTTTTCTTTTGAATATATTTAGTTTTTTTTTTTTTTTTGAGACAGAGCCTTAAGCTCTCACCCTGGATAGAGTGCCGTGGCATCACAGCTCACATCAACCTCCCATTCCTGGGCTCAAGCGAGTCTCCTGCCTCTGCCTCCCAAGTAGCTGGGACTATAGGCGCCTGCCACAACGCCCGGCCATTTTTTGGTTGCAGCCACCATTATTGTTTGGCGGCCCCGGGCTGGATTCGAACCCGTCAGCTCAGGTGTACGTGGCTGGCGCCTTAGCCCGTTGAGCCACAGGTGCCGAGCCTATTTAGTATCATTTTTGTGGAGTTTCAGGAAGGAGAAGACATAGATACTTGTGCTCAATCCATCAGGTTTAACTAGAATGCCAAAGTGAGATTCAAATCCAGGCCCATATAAACTCCAAAGTCTTTACTCTTTCTGCAATACCATATAAGAACCCAGTCAGCAGAATCCAAGAATAAATACCTGCCAGTTGTCCCTCTCTTCCCAATGTTCTTTTTTCCATTCTTCCTTACTAATATAATAGGATCCCTGTTTTTTATAGCTGTGTACATGTCTACCCAGGATAAAGACTTCCTTTTCCAACCTTCCTTGAAGCTAGCTAAGTGACTAAATCCAGTGAAATATAAAAGGAGGTGTTATGTGACACCTTCTAGCAAACTCTCTTAGAAGATAGCTTGCATCACCCTTTTTCCTTTCTTCTTTGCCTTCTTTCATCACCTTCTTTACCTTCCTTCTTCCTGCTGTCCGGAAGGTAGACATTATGGCTGGAACTTGAGCAACTATCTTGGACTAAGAGGTGGAAAACATGTGTTGAAGGTGGCAGTCCAGAAAGACAGAAGGGCCCTGGGTCCCTGGTGGCTTCGAATGGCTACTCTACCAAATCCAGACTTCTCTCACGAGGCAGAGAGATAAGCCACTGTGACTTTGACCTTTCTTCTTCTTACAAGTGAACTTTATTTTAACTGACACAATACCACAGCACAGTAAGATTTCAAATGGAGTGACACGGACTTCCTAGAAAACGTGGCAGAAGAGACAGATCTTAAAAGATGATCACTACAGCCAGATGGGGAAGTGAAGGAGCAGGATTCCATATAGGAACAGTGATATGAAAAGGAAAATTATGTCGGGCTTTTCAAAGAGTAATAAGTAGACCAGCTTGGTTGAAGTAGACAAATCATGTAGGCAAGAAGTGGAAGATAGAAAGGGGAAAAGATTTTCTTTCTCCTTTTTCTAGGAAGTTGGTATCACTCCATTTGAAACCTTACTGTGCTGTGGTGTTAAGTAACAGTGGCTTACCTCTCTGTCACATGAAAGAAGATTATAGTGAGCCTTGAAAATCAAACCAAGTTTAAGGTTTTCCTTGAAAGCAATAAAGACACTGAAGGTCACTGAGATGAAGTTGGAGATACAGGTCTACAATGTGAGGCAGGGCAAAGAATTTCATAGAGTTCTGCACACGGGTGATGGCATCTATAGAGGTGACACCAAAGTGAGGCTAGGAGAGTGAATTTGAGTAGAGAAAGAAGAACATGGTTCAAGAACGCATATGGAGGAGCCAGGAGAAAAGAAACCCACAAAAGGATCTAAAAAGGCAACTAGATGTTGAGGAAGTAAAGAGAGCAGAAATTGGCAGTAAGTCAGTAAACCTTCAGGTATCTCAAAGACACTAGAAAATATCAGAAAGGGATGTGGGACATTGCGTTTGGAGACAAGAAAATCTCTGGTGACCTCTGAGAGTACAAGTTTGATAGAATGTGGGGGGAGGGGGGAACTCAGCTCTTCATGGTATGAATGGGTGGTAGGAAAGTAGAGGTACTGATGTGCTCTGTTTATTCTAAAAAGCAAAAGAAAGATCTCCATAAGGTTAAGTGAAACAACTTTTTAAGGGAGGGAGGTTGTGTGGTCTTTAAGACAGGAGAGAACTGTGCGAATTGGTGAAAAAAGAGATTTCTGGCTGCCAAAAGAGAAGGTCTCACTTGAAGCAGGTCTCACTTGGAAAGGGGAGATGAAATGTCCAGCTTCGAGAGAGGCCTGACCTATGGGAAAAGGGTGCGACAGCTCTTTTAAGAGAGAGAGAAGAGAAGGAGGGAGTGAGTCTTGGATTTAAACTTTCAGCAGTGAACATTTCTCATCACCATCATCATGCCATTTTAGATCTGACCAGAAATAATAGTTTCAAGTAGCAATATTAGCCAGCTCTAGCCATCACATAGAGAGTCAAGAGTCTCAAACAAAGCTCACAAAACAGAAGAAAGATGTAAATCTAGTGATTGAAGCCTTGATTCTTTTGGTTTATACATACTGCCCCAACGAACTCCATTTAGATGAGGGAAAAATAACAACACACGATTAGCTTATTAATACATTGATATCAATGCTCGAGTAGCAGATAAACCCCAGTGTAGACCTAACAATTAACTACAGGACAGAACTTTAGATACCCATTTATCAAGTAGATGAAATGCCAATACCTACTCAAAGTACAGCGTGAGGTCTGTTGCCAATATTGACTGCTTCAAAAGCTGCATAAGGTCACTGTATTCCTTGGAGGACAAATTAGCAAAGATATTGTGACCCTGTAATGAGAAAGGAAAAAGTCACAGAAGACAACATTGAATGTGTGGTTGTGGATCACATGTTCTTTCTATACTGAAACAAAAATCTGGACCATGTTAAAATCATTTTTAAAAAACTTAATGAAATTTTGTACAAATACAAACTGATGCCCTGGCAAACATAGCAATGCCAGAAAGCGCAATCATTCTCAGGAGGTCTACTGAAAGGGATGTTATGGTGTGTTTAGTCTAAAAGGGAAAATCTCTGAAAATGGGAATCCGCCTGATTGCCTATTTCCTATGGAATTATGTAGTGGAGAAGTTGGTGAAATATCTGTGAATCTTCCTCACTCTACAATAAATACTAATTTCATTAGGTAGCAAGGGTTCAAGCTGACATTTTGGAAATGCTATGGCAACAAATGACTTCAAGAAGGAGAAAAAAACTTTAGACTGGTGGTTCTCAACCGGAGGTGATTTTGACAGTGGGAATTTTTGGCAAAGTCTAGAGCCACTTTATTTATTTATTTATTAAATCATAGCTGTGTACATTAATGCAATTATGGGGTACAATGTGTGGGTTTTATATACAATTTGAAATACAACAAACTGGTTAACATAACCCTTCACCGCACTTTCTTAATTATTGTGTTAGGACGTTTATACTCTACACTTAGTAGATTTGACATGGTTTTTATCATCACAACTGGGTAGGGTGCTGCAACCATCCAGTACCAGAGGCCAGGGAAGCTGCTAAGCTTCCCACAGGAGAGGGAGGAGACCCCCTGCCCCGGGAAAGATTTGCCTGGCTCAAGAGGTCAATACCGCTGAAATTGTGGAACCCTGCATTTAAGATACACTTTGAGGAAGTGGATTAAGTTCAGTTCAATGAATAATTACCAAATGGCTAGGATGTATAGGACATTATTCTTGGCACTGTGGGACTCAAAGGATGATATTTACCCAAGAAAACTTGCAATTACACCTTTATCTCCATACCTTTGAGAAGCACCCTGGTTTCAGTGAAATTTATTTTAGCTACACCAGGCAGCTCCACATTTGTCTTTAGCAAAGTGAAAAATCCTTTCGTAAAGTGACCAATGCACTTAATTTGTTTTGAAAGTCAGTACTTTTCATTTTTCAGGTTTTCTTAGCGTGAAATACGAACTCATTAGGATGTGGGCCAGGAACTGGACCAGTTTTAAATCTAGTGTTGAGAGACAGAAGAAGGAATGGAGAAGAATGACTGCCTAAGAATAAACTATTCTCCAACAAGAGGTAAATTAATTCTTTCAGGGAACGAGGATATCAATTAGTAAATTATCTCTTACCAGGCACCAGATGATAATCTGTTCTCCTGAGTTAATTTATCTCATTGGGTGAACCTGCCGCTCCTTAAAGACGAAAGTATATTGGTTCCACCTGGGACCAGGTCCAATATTAATAATAATTTTCAAATGAACTCTTCCAGACCCTTAATTCAGCCATTAAGAAGACGACAAATAACTAAAGGAACACCACACCATAATTCTGCATGGGGTTTTCTGCCTGAGCACTTCTCACGGCTCAGTCACAGGCAAGTGTTTCTGGGCCTATAGGAAAAAATGGCCAGAAGCTATGGAAAAATAGTCACCTGCGTCTAGACACACACCCAGCTTCTCCCAGTCAAAGAAATATAGCCTTTAGGAGAAATTTACAGTAAAAGTTAACATTGAGACAAGGAGAAAGCTGGCCTGAATTTGAGGATCTGGTTTTTTGCGAGAGTGTGCACGTTATTATAGTCCCGCATCATGTGAAGACAGGAATTCTGAGAAAAGTGTGGTTTGGTGATCTCATCGTTGTGTGCATATCATAGAGTGTACTCATGAAAACCAGTACGTGAAGCCTCCTACACGCCTAGGCTACAGGCAGAGCCTACTGCCCCTACACTACAAATGCCGTGCCTGTACTGAACACTGTAGGCAACTGTACACAGTGGTAAGAATTTGCATATTGAAACATAGAAAAGGTACAGTAAAAATATGGTATTATAATCTTATGGGATACCCATCAGCATAGGTGTGGCCTGTCCACAGCTGAAACATTATGTGGTCTGTGATTGTGCTCTTAAAGGGCACGTAGTAACTAACACCATTTACAGCTGAAAGAGTGACAGAGCTGGCCAGATTAGCTTTAATATTTTTTAAAGTTAATTTGCAATCAGGGTATTGTTTATATGCAAATGGGCCTTCCACAGTGCCTGAGTGGTTTGGTCCCTGAAGTAGCCCTGAGTTTTCCTAAAACACTGCTTCTGCTCTTTGTTTAGAGAGGTGGCAGTGTGGTGTCAATGGAAAGAAAAGCAGATGTTCAAGGAGAAAGGTCTGGGGCAAACTTCCTCCAGCCACCTAACCTCTGCACCTGTGCTCATTTGGCAATGGGACAGTAATGGCACCTGCATTGCTGCCGTACTGATGGGCAGGGCCGTGGAGGCCTGGGGGAGGGCCAGGGTGGCACCCGCTGCATAGTTCTCTTTTTGTTGCTCTCTGTAGCTCTTGGTAGAGCACTGTGGCATCATAGTTCACAGCACCTCAAACTCTCAGGCTCAGGCAATCCTCTTGGGACTATAGGCATCTACCATAGCACCTGGCTATTTTTATAGAGGTAGTGCCTTGCTCTTGCTCAGGCTGGTCTTGAACTCCTGAGCTCAAGCAATCCACCCACCTTGGTCTTCCAAAGTGCTAGTGAGGCATGAACCACCATGCCTGGCCTCTGGTCTCTGTTCTTTTTAGGGAACCCTAAAGGGAAGGGCAGCCAGTGTCTTTCATTTATGTGAACACAAGTTTTGAGCTAGTGGGGTTTGTTTTCCCCAAAGAACCTTGACATCCTGTTTATAATCTATGTTATTACAAAGGTAGGGTTTTCTGGGGGCAGAGGTATAAATGTATCCCTCTTATGAGTGCAGAAAAGATAAGCTTAACCTAATTTCCTCTGATCCCCACTGAGAGCTGTGGAAGCACTCAGCTATAATAATGGCTTTTGTAGGAAAATTCCAGAGCCACAGATGCCAGGATGCTAGCTTCTGTCAGTTACTGGAAGCCTAAGCCTTGATGTTTCATTCCCAGCTGAAAATACATCCCTCCCAGCAGGTCTGCCCTTCCCAGCCTGCGTGTGGGTTCCGCAGCATCGACTCTCCTTTATGGGGTTGGAGGCCTTCAGTGACACTGCAGAAGGCATGCTTTCTCAAGATGGGCTGGAGGAAAAAAAACCCTCCATATTTAATGATGCTATTCCAGCGAAGCAGCGCCTTAATGATGATAATAATAATAATTAATGGCACAGCTAGAGAACTGACAAATAATGGGGAACAAATGATCCCTTCCTGGCCTCCAAAAAAAAAAGAAAAAGAAAAAGGAAAAAGAAAGAAAGAAAGAAGGAAAAAGTCTGTACGCCTACAGAAAATTAAACAGACCCTTTCCTGGCAATTTAAAACTTAGACAGCTCAGCCAGAGTCAGTTAGTGGATTCTGTTTTTCTCTGTGGAGAGCTAAAAGTATAAAATGCCAACTACTTCTAACTCCTGCATTGCCACGTGAAACAAAATAAGGCATATGGCACTAGCCCTGGGTCTTAAGTTTAGTTGCAGTTCTCACTTTCAAACTGGTCCCACCAGCATTTTTAAGTTCTTTTATATTTTATAGGTTTCTCAACGGTGCTAATAAAGTGTAACTTTCTCACCCTGTTTTTACCATCTTTTGAAATGGCTTAGGGTTTCATAACATGGGAACGCTGGGCCGCTCTCTACCTAAATCACGTCACTCTGTTTGTGAGCTTCTGGATCCCGTAAGGAAGGGAAGATCATGCTCTGGTGACAAAGCAGTTTATCCCTGTTACCCCGTTAAGTGAATTTGAAAAGCCTCCTTTTGCTTCAGGGGGAGAAGTAGAACATTAGGTGTGTACCTCACTCTGCAGGATCATCACGGCGTGGTTGAAATGATGATGCTCCAAGGTAGCGGAGGTTCCGTAGAGCTGGGCCAGGGCAGAGCCGCTCCTGTAAGAGGACAGGAGGTGAGTGAGCAGGGCCCTTCCCCTGTCAGCCGTTCCTCCACACCAGCTCTTTGGATCTAACTGTGTCTGCTGCTTTTGGCAAAGGACCATGAGCAGATGCATCTCAGGCACCTGCTTTGCAGTTCATCCATCTCTTAAGCAAACCTTTCAGGAAGTTTCTCTGTGTTAAGTTAGATGCTGCATATAATACATGGTAAATAAAACATATTTACACATTCCCTGCCTCTAAGAAATGTACAGACTAGTAAGGGAGATGAGATGAGATGATAAGGAAAAACAATGCACATAAAACGATATAAATATTAATACATTGTAGAAAAGTGTCTCAGGTCCAACCAAAGTGCTGTAGATACTCTGAGACAAAAAAGACATAATTCCCGGCTTTGGGGATCAGAGTAGACTTCATGAACCAAGGTTTTCACTAATATAACCTCTAAGTGTCTTGTACCAAATGTTTTTGACTCTGCATAGGAAAAGACCATATGAATAGTTCAGAGTCCAGTTTATCTACACATCAGATTGACAAACTTCTAATCTGGTTTCCCAGTCCATAGCCATACTATAATATCTCAGTGGAAAGTTCCCTGGATTTAAAGTCAAATTTTAGCTCTTCCTCTATTTTAGCTTTGGACAGTTACTCGGCCTTTTTAAGACTCACATACTACCTACACCTAACTGTGTAGATTACATCCTACCAACAGTAAGATACTTTAAAGTGCTTATCATAATGCCTGGAATGTAAGTAGATTATAGTCTATATTAATTATTAGTCAATAATTAAAACAGGTAGGGATGCTTTCATTTTAAATTAATAAAATGTTAACTGATGCCTGAAGGGATTACTTCAAGAGATCTGCTTGTGTATGTAGAATAGCCCATTCCCCGAAAGTGTTCATTTAAAACATCCTTAGAGCCAAGTGTTCATTTAAAATGTCCTTATAGGCTCGGTGCCTGTAGCACAGTGGTTTCAGCGCCAGCCACATACACTGAGGCTGGCAGGTTCGAACCGGCCTGGGCCTGCTAAACAACAATGGCAACTGCAACAAAAAATAGCCAGGCATTATGGCAGGTGCCTGTAGTCCCAGCTATTTGGGAGGCTGAGGCAAGAGAATGGCTTAAGCCCAAGAGTTTGAGGTTGCTGTGAGCTGTGGTGCCACAGCACTCTACCAAGGGTGACACAGTGAGACTCTGTCTCAAAAAACCAAAATGTCCTTATATGCTTATTTCCAACTCTTTTTAAGGAGTAGGAGTTAGAGCATATTAAGGATCAAGAAAGCCGGGTACAGTGGCACACACCTGTAATCCTAGCACTCTGGGAGTTTGAAACAGGGGAATCCCTTGAGCTCAGGAGTTCAAGAGCAGCCTAAGCAAGAGTGAGACCCTCCTCTCTACTAAAAATATAAAAAGTAGCCAAGTGGTGTGGTGGGTGCCTGTAGCCTCAGCTGCTCAGGAGGCTGAGAGAAGAGGTTCACTTGAGCCTAGGAGTTTGAGGTTGCTGTGAGCTATCACACTACCACGCTCTACCCAGGGCAACAGAATGAGATTCTGTCTTAGAAAAAAGAGAAGAATCGAGGGAGATCCTAGATAATCTCATGGTTTAGAGGGCAGCCCATGACTCGGGCTGAGGATCCCTCCAGATCCCTGTGTTCTTTAGACATTGAAAGGGCAGTCTGGCCTTGACATGGAGGTGCTGGTGATAAACAGCTTGCAGCCTGCCCCTCGGGAGAGGAGTAAAGACTGCATCTAAGTGCAACATGAAGGATTTTAGTTACAAGCTGCCCGCAGTGTGAGGCAGCCCAAGATCATGGTCAGTTTGGGGGTACTGAGGACCTGCAATCCTTAGAAAGAGCAAATGTTAGGAGAAACAGTAGGGTTAGGCTCAGTAGGAATGACTATGAAGACCATTCGTAAGGAGGGGGCTAGATTTTAATCAGATATGTGTTATTTCTTTAAATCCTACCTTAATCCGTATGATTTTACAAGTGAAAATTTGTTAGACTTCATATTAGTAATCAACAGGAAATTGTTAATGATATTTAATGTTAGTTACTATTTGTCTTCCATAGGGTCAGATTCCTGTGATTTGTTTCTATGAACCGGCCATGCTTAATACACCTCACGTACTACAAATTTGATGACAAACTTGGTGATGTACAAGGTAGGATCCAGATGCAAAATGTTCTCTCTTTCTTTATTCACGTTGGTTTAACAGATCCCACAAAAGTTAAATAAACTAAACTGATCCCAAGTCACTTTGGATAGTATTTTCTTTGTTCAGGGTGAATAGGAGATGTTTCCTCCTTTAACCAGGGGACACCTTATAACAAGTACTCAGAGGCTTCTTATGCTGCCCGGCCCCCTGCCCTGGCCATATGGCTTCTGACTTCTATGTTTTAGCTCCTGGTTATTTGTGCAAAGGCCACCACATGACTGCCCGGGGGCTGAGCATCTTCCGCATCAGATACCCTGTCTGTTCCCTTCATAATTCCATCTTGCACGTTGCTTCTCCTCGCACAACACTGATTCAACCACAGACAATATGTAGATGTTGCAACTGACCCAGACCAATGCTATGAAAGTGCAGGAAGACCCTGGGATTCATTCATTCATCTACCACTCATTCAACCAACAAGCATTGACAACTCTTATTATGCCAGGCCCCACGCATGTGGAATACAAAGATGAATGACAGGATCTCACCTTCAGGGAGCCCAGAGTCCCTATAATTGTGTCAGGCATTTTCTCTGATCAGTTTTGTATTGGTGCTCACTTTTCTGCAACCAAATTACCAGCTTAGCATCCAGAGAACGGAGCATGATGTTAAGCCTGAGTTTTCAGAGTAAAATCATCTAAACAAGACTACTTCTACTTCCATATGGATCCCTTGTTTGCACTATTCGATTTGGTCCCTGTCACATTTTCGAGACACTAAACCTCTCAGTGCCTTTTTTCTCAGGCTTTGCTTACAGAGAATGCTGCCACATCCATCATTACGTACTATGAACTTCGTAGGATCCCCATGAGATAAGTCCACGGTCAGAAAACTTGTTATAGTGGCAAAAATTAAAACAGACATGTTAGAATAAGCTTTGCCAAAAAGTCATTTACAGAATACTAGTTCCTTGGCAGGTTGAACAGTATTAAGGCAGGAATAAAAAGGATTCCATAGTCAAATAAGTTTAGGAAATGCTAGCTTTAAAAAATTAAACTGTTTATTATAAGACTTCCCGGAGGAAAGTCTTATAATAACTGACTTATAATATGTTCACTTATAATGTGAACACACGCATTGTGATTCCACGGAAGATGAACACACTATGCAATTTCACCCACTCTTAATTGATCATAACACCATTTTTTAAAGAGCCACGTTTTTCACATAATACATGTGTAAATGTATACTTCCACTTTGTCATGTAAAATATGAAAAAAACCCTCTAAATCAATTACAAATGGAAAACATTGACATTAATACCATGCCTCATTTTAAGTGCCTATGCTAAGAACCACATATACCCATCATAGTAAGTAGCATACACTGTAGCTGTGAAAATATGATTACATATATATGTATATATACGAGATACATATATATCATGGATGTGTGGAGAGACGGGGGAAGAGGGACAGAGGAAGGGAAGAGAATTCAAATTCATAAGCACAAGTACATTTACATATGTGAATATTCATGATGAGCATTATGGATTAGGTCATCCTTCCATACTCAAGTTTTTCATTTGCAACGAGCAGCACAATGAGGAAAAACTTAATACAAAGGGAAGTCAAAGGGAAAATTCTGTCCCTACAGGCTTTCAGCACCTTGCACAGGCACCAAAAATAAGTGTGCTCATGGAAATGTACCTTTCTCCCATCCCTAGATTACGCACATTCTTTGAAAAAGACAGCGAATGGCAATGTGCAGCCAGGACTTCAAGGAAATTTTAAAAAGGAAAACTATGAAAGGTAATTAGGAAATTGAGAATTGTTGGGAGGTGGTGAGGAGTGGGATTAGGCTGTCATGGCAGATTAATGTGCCCTAGTATTTCACTTCTGGGACCTGGCCGAGAGCGACAAGATGGGTTTTCATTCCCAAGAAATGAATATAAGAGATTATGCTAGAAATGAATAGAAGAAGTCTCCTAGGAGAATATACTACAAAGCTGCTTGGTACTGATATTTAATCATCAGGAGCAGCTGTAATAGAGAGGAGGGTGGGTGGGGGCACTGTCCCCAGAGAAAACTGGGAGAGGCATTTCACAGCACTGTGGAACTGCTGTCCTACCGGCCTATTGATCATTCACTGCACGCACACCAATGCTTAAAAATTAAGAACAAAATATGAAAATGCAAAGGTTCACTTATCAGAAAGGCTAAGAGAATAAATCAAATTGCACTCTAGCTAAAGTCACACTTTTTATGGTAGAGGCATTTTGCATTTTATATAGTAATTTGTCCCTTGCTAAATGTCTCCTGTTTTTTTATAGCCTTCTATATGAAAAAAAAGGTAGCATATGCTTTGCCACATAATAATTGGTGCATTTAAATCCCATTTTCAAATCACTTGAAAGGCTGGATTTAGACTTCGAACACTTTCAGAGAAGGGACTGTTTCCTATACTTCATTTCTCCCACAATGCCTAGCATGGTGTCTTGAAATAGAAAGCCCTCAGTTATTGCGAAATAAAAAGAGAGAGGAGTATATAGGTTTCTTCATATACATATGATGGGATTGTCTGAACAATGGCATGCCCACTGAATAAATCTCATTCTAATCAATAAAAAGGTAGTCCTTTCACCATGATGCAAAAACGTCTCTTTCTGCATTCACCATCAAAGGACATTTGCACTGAGTGTGTGTAGTCCTCAGTTCAAAATGACTCTATCAGGCCAGGTATTAGGTAACTGAAGGGCTGACAGACTTCTTGTGAACTGGTAAGTTGTGTGTAAGGTTAAAAGTCTTGAGAAAACACATCACATCATCTTGGAATAGGCAGATTTGATCATGAAACATGAGAATGCAAAAAAGAGAAATTGAAATCTAAGATCAGTGACTCAATACCTACTTAATATATGTGAAAGCTGTTCCATACATAAGCAAACTGAGATTTGGAGACCTAGGTTTTCATCTTCATGAAATCAAGGCACTGAAAAATATGAGTACTAAGGTTTTTTTCAGTTTTATAACTTTTATGGCTTCATGTCTTCAAATTGCTGAGTGTCAAAATCTATTTCAGTTTTCCAGAACTCACGTATCTGGCGAGTCAGCCAATGAACTGGAAGCTCAAAGACCCAAAATGGATGTCACAAAGTCATGGAAGAAAGTATGATACAGTGGTTAAAGAATGGTTTTTGGAATCAGAAGACCCCTGTCCAGACTCTGCTTTACCACATGGGTGAGTCTGGGCAAGTTTATTACCTTCCTAAGGCGCAATTCTTTCTGCAAAACAAAGTCAAAACTATTGACTCTACAGAGATGTTGGTGAGGGCTTGAGACATAATAAACAACAAATAAAGTGTATAGTTCTTCTCATTGTCTCAGGAACTGCTAATTGCAAAGAAAAGAAATGAAGTCCAACCAGCTTCACTAAGATGCTCGATTGAATGATACTAGGAACTCTGAGGAAGCCTGTTTATCACAAGTATGGCTTGATTCCTAGAAATAAGAGCAGAGCTGGGGAGATCCAGGGATCAAGTCTGCTTTTTCCCTTTCCTCCGGTCACACAGTCTCTCCTTTCTGCTTCTCTCTTAAGATTGGCTCCATTCTTCTCTCTGTAGACTGGCTTTCTTAGGTATTTCCTCCACTTAGAATGTGGCTGTCATAGCTTTCCCACCGTGGTAGCCTCAGCTCCCTGCAGCTTGGATCCCTGAGGCTGACTTGACAGCTGGGCAATCCCACTCCAAATTCCTGGGAGATGAAATTTGATTGGTCCGGCTTTGACCGGGTGGGTACTCTCCATCAAACAGCAGAGGGGCCAGCTAGCCAGGGAAGCTGCCTCTCTCAGCCTGAGGCACTGGCTGTCTCTGGGAGAGGGTCGAAGGTACCTGTGCACAGGTATCGGGCACTTCGCTCTTAAAGGCACCCACAGCGTGGGTGCTGACTCTTGTTTTATAGACACAATTCTGACACAGTTATCTCTCCTTTACGGTAAGTGGTAGTGAGTGGTAGGGGAGTGGAGAGAGGGTGCTGGAGGGAAATACACTGACAGTGATACCAATGACTGGAGGGAGAGAGGAATCCTAAACAAAATAATGAAGTGCAAACTCAGGAGCTTAAAATAAGGAAACTCCAGACCCTGGAATGAAAGCAGACACAGGAAATCCCAAAACCAGAGATGCTGGCGTGGATGCAGAGAAAAGGGAACACTTCTACATTGCTGGTGGGAATGCAAACTAACATATTCCTTTTGGAAGGATGTTTGGAGAATACTTAGAGATCTAAAAATAGATCTGCCATTCAATCCTATAATTCCTTTACTAGGTATATATCCTGAAGACCAAAAATCACATCACAATAAAGGTATCTGTACCAGAGTGTTTATTGCAGCCCAATTCATAATTGCTAAGTCATGGAAGAAGCCCAAGTGCCCATCGACCCACAAATGGATTAATAAATTGTGGTACATGTATACCATGGAATACTATGCAGCCTTAAAGAAAGATGGAGACTTTACCTCTTTCGTGTTTACATGGATGGAGCTGAATCATATTCTTCTTAGCAAAGTACCTCAAGAATGGAAGAAAAAGTATCCAATGTACTCAGCCCTACTATGAAGCTATAGCTTTCATATGAAGGCTAAAACCCAATTATAGCACAAGAAATGGGGAAAGAGGCAAGGGAGGGGAGGGGATGGGGAAGGATGGGTGGAGGGAGGGTGATTGGTGGGATCACACTTACGGTGCATCTTACAAGGGTACAAGTGAAAATTACTAAATGTAGAATATAAATGTCTTCATATAGTAATTAAAAGGCCATGAAGGCTGTGTTAAATAGTTAAATGAAAATATTTCAGATTGTATATAAAATCAGCACATTGT
>CAUYON010077142.1:0-14256 GCA_963573935.1 Arctocebus calabarensis
GTGATCACAGCACAGGTTAACAGAGCAGTAGACTGCCCCAGAGGGCTGGGTGATCACAGCACAGGTTAACAGAGCACTAGACTGCCGCAGAGGGCTGGGTGATCACAGCACAGGTTAACAGAGCACTAGACTGCCGCAGAGGGCTGGGTGATCACAGCACAGGTTAGTAGAGCACGAGACTGCCGCAGAGGGCTGGGTGATCACAGCACAGGTTAACAGAGCACTAGACTTCCGCAGAGGGCTGGGTGATCACAGCACAGATTAACAGAGCACTAGACTGCCGCAGAGGGCTGGGTGATCACAGCACAGGTTAGTAGAGCACTAGACTGCCGCAGAGGGCTGGGTGATCGCAGCACAGGTTAACAGAGCACTAGACTGCCGCAGAGAGCTGGGTGTCTTGCTAGGTAGGTTGGTTAAATCTGTAGAAAACTAGAGACAGGCACAGTTTGGGGTAAGTATGCAGAATGAAGAGGAAAAGCTCAAACAGCAAGAACTAGCTGCGTACACTGGCTCACTTTGAGAGGGTGAGGCGAAAGGATTGCTTGAGGCGAAGAGTTCAAGACCAGCCTGGGCAGTAGTGAGATCCTGTCGCTACAATTTTTTTTTTTATTTTTTATTTTTGTAACCAGGCATTCGTATGCACCAGTAATCTCCAGCGACTTGGGATACTGATGCAGGTTGATGGCTTAAGCCCGGGCATTGAGGGTTACAATGAGCTACAACGAGGCCACTGCACTCTGGCCCCAGAAACAGCAAGACCTTGTCTTAGAAACAAAAGCAAAAGCCCTGAGAAGAAAAAAAGCAAAGAGAAATGCCCATTGAGGTCACCAACGAGGGGAGTAAGAAAGGCTACACTTTGGAGTCAGGAATCAGAGGAACATGGTACCTATGACATGTGCAGTATGAGGAAAGAAGGGATCCAAGACAGGCAAGCCTGGATGAGACTGGGGTGCACAGTCCAGAGGCCACTTAGAAAGGGCCAGCACAGAGCACATGGGGTAAAATTTAGGAAACATGGATTGGATTTTGGACACTGAGGAACTGGGGACACTCGCCAGTAGAGGCAACCAGCAAGCTGCTGGAAATGATGGACGAGAGACTGAGACAGAAGTCCAGGGGTGAGAAGTGACACGGACACCCATGCAAGGAAAGGCTCTGCTGAAGTTTCCCAGTGGGTGGCACTATTTAGGGGAGAGACTGAGGGTATCTGGGGGGAAAGTTGAGAAGGACCTTTCAGGGGGTAAGGAGGAGAGGCTGTATCTGAAGCTGAAAAAAAATGAAAGAACAGAAAAGAGGTCCTGTTCACTTTACTCCCAAGGAACAACAAGATGGTTTGGAGATTTGCTCTCCTTGTCCATGAAGTGGCTCAAACAGCCCTTCACACTTGGCACCTCTCAGTTCCCAAAGTGCACGTGCATGACCCGGGGAGCTTCTGGTTTAGGAGGCACTGCTCACAAGCTCCCAGGGGGTGTGACAGTGCTGGTCCTCAGAGTGCATGTGAGCAGGGAGAACCCAGCATGGTGCTACTTAGAGCGTGGGCACCACATACCAACTTACCTGAGAACTATTTGGAAGCTCCACGAAGAGACAAGTACAGAAATTGAGATTCTGTTTTGAAACAACTTGAGAAAGTAATTTTATGTTCATTGAATCGAATAATAAATGTCTTTTTTAAAAAACTTCATTAATAGTAATTGTATTTTACAAAAATATTTGTACAGATAGATTAGAATTTTTCTTTTTTGAGACAGTCTTCTTCCTTTGTCATCCCTTTGTCATAGGTAGAGGGCTCTGGTGTCACGGCTCACAGCAACCTCAGACTCATGGGCTCAAGCAAGTCTCTTGCCTCAGCCTCCCAAGTAGCTGGGACTGCAGGTGCCCACCACAACGCCCGGCTATTTTTAGAGGCGGGTTCTCGCTCTTGCTCAGGCTGGTTTCAAACCTATGAGCTCAGGCAATCCACCTGGCTTTGCTTCCCAGAGTGTTAAGATTATAGGCATGAGCCACCATGCCCGGCCTAGAAATTTTTTTTTTAAAGAAGGAGCAAAAAGCAAAAAGTAAGTAAATCTTTCACCATAGTCAGTTTGGGAAGCTTGCCTCCGGAAGATGGCTTGTTGGGGACACTGAGGCCATGTTAACCCTGAAAGAGTTCTTCATTTCCTATCTCTTCTTCCTCAAGGGCAGGAACTGTATTTAATTTCATCTTTCTAGTCTCTGTCTCCGAGTGCCTTAATCAAAACTTTGGTAACAAACAGTGATTAAGGGCTTCCAGATATTAGTGGCATTTCAGGGCCATCACTCTGGATGTCATTAGGTCCCCTACAAGTGTAGGAGACTCAGCTGAATGGGGCTTTTGAGTAATATCCCAGTGTCAGTTTATAACTCTGTGTAGCTTGCAAAAATCTTAACATATTTCTGATTTATTGGACCCTATCTAAACAAGATGATTTTATCTTATTTCTGTCTCCCTTTCCCTATGAGCAGCACCTCCTACCTAACAGCATAGTCCCACGGGTGTGACACTTACCAGCCATATCACTTGTGATGAGATCTAATTTTTGTGCCATCTCCTTGTCATTATCATAGCTGATGGTGAACTCAGCAGACTGGTGTCTGGCAAAAGGATATTTAATCTGCTTCCAGCAGTCTGGAATAAAGTTAACATAAAACAAACAAAATATATCAGAAATGTTTTTTCTTTTTCTGGGAGACAGAGTCTATGTTGCCCTCAGTAGAATGCTATGGTGTCACAACTCACAGCAACCTCAAACTCTTGGGATTAATTCTTTTGCCTCAGCCTTCTAAGTAGCTGGGACTATAGGTGCCCGCCACAATGCCCAGCTATTTTTTTTTTTTTTTTTTTTTTTGGTAATAGTTGTCATTGCAGGCCCTGGGCTGAGTATGAACCTGCCAGCCCTGGTGTATGTGGCCAGCGCCCTAACCACTGAGCTATGGATGCCAAGCCTAATATATCAGAAATGTAACCCTAACCCACATCCCCCATGACATGTTCCTCGATGAGTAAGAAGTCAAGCCATCTCTTGGCAGGTGACAGTGATAAATGTGCAGCCACAGCTCTCCAGGTATTTGTGCTAAAGTCATTAATGACAGACGCACAATCTATGAAGTGATTTTCAACTAGTGTGCTGTGGCACTGTGGTGTGCCATAAGAGGCTCTTAGGTATGCTATGAAAAATTTTAAAGATCATTAATTAAATTATTTTCAGAAGAAGTTCAAAGCACGGTAAGTATATTCTTTCTTTTACTCTTTCTTTTGATCCACATAATGTAAGTGTGCCTTGGAAGTTTAACTATATGTTCAAGTGTGCTGTGAGATAAAAAAGATTGAAAAACACTGCTGTATACCAACTATGCTTTTCACTGTGCCTTTAAAACATATTGTATCCCCATCGGGTGCCACATTCTGCCCATGTGCGACCATCTGGGCACAGTTTCCCATATCTGCATGAACACAGCATCCATGACAGAGACGACTGAGTCCCAAGTGGTGTCTGAGACACACCTTACCACCCTTGCTCTGAACCGTGGCTAACTTGATGCTTAAGCGTCCCGTGTCTTAAAGATTCTCTGAAATCCACATAAGCACCTCTGGTCCTTTTCCTCACTTTCCTACAGTGGAAAATCCGGTGGAGACCCACAGACTCTGAAGGCCCTGGACCACATTCAGTTCCCACATGGGGCTTTTGTAACTTCTCCTGATGACTGACCTAAACTCCAGTGGCCAAAAAGGTAAAAAAAGAATGTTGACAAATGACGGGGATGAAGATAATGTTGAATAAACGTAAGGTGACCGTGAAAATTCAGAATTAAATGAGACAGATATAAGAAAAATCCCTTCCTTGTACAACTGCTAACTTAGAAGCGATAGAGCTTCTGTTGTCTTAACCAAGTAAGTGTAAGCCACCAGCCTCCTCACCCCTTCCATCAGCAGACCTTGTCCCATTTTCAAAGACAGGATAGAACAGTAGATAGAACTTTCAACCAACCTGTTTTCTGAGACTCGGTGGATCCATAGGAACTTCCTTTCTTCTTCTTCCTATGAAGACAAAAAGTTCTAAATATTTAGAAGCTAGTTATATCTGTGTCTCTCTCCCTGTATAATATGAGGATCATAATAGTATTTACCTCATAGGGCTGATGTGAGGATTAAATGAGACAGCTGCCAGGTGCTTGCATAAGAGAGGTGAGATTGTTTTCACTAGAAGAATATGTACTAATTTTATTTCATTAGAAATCAATATAATATTGTTTTATTCTCTCACTAGCTCATGCAGCCAATAAAATCTTAAAGCAATTCCTCGTGACCACATGCTCTCACTGTCTCTTTTTACTATACTCCAGTCTAAAACTGTGGGTGTTCCTAAAACCATTTAACACTAACATATGACCCTACGGCATGCTTTCATTTATGAATATTAATCTGAAGCTTTTTTTTTTTACAGTTTTTTTAACAGGGCCAGGTTTGAACCCACCACCTCTGGCATATGGGGCCGGCGCCCTACCCCTTTGAGCTACAGGCGCCGCCCTAATCTGAAGCTTAAACACCAGAGATTTTATACCTTTTCTTGCTTTGGTCAGAAACTACTCTTCCTTCTATTTGTACTAACCCACACATTTATGAGTTCCAAAGTTGTTTAAAATATAAAAAAAGAAAACTAAAAAATACTTCTTGCTTTTATTTACATTCAACACTTAAGATTTGTTAAAATAAACATGGAGTTTGGGATTCTGGAAGAAACTTGGCACTTAACTAGATAAACTTTATTTTATACACGAAAAGACTGAGGCTTGGGAGATGAATGACTGGGCTGCTTGATAACATGAGTGAGCCCAGAACACCGGCCTCCCCTAAGTTCCCATTCTAATACTCATTCCAGTTTGTGAGTGGGAGAAACATGGATACCTCAAAAGAAATATATTGGTTCCAGGATAATTTTTCAACAATGCTCACCAGCTAAGTCTTTTTTTTTGAGACTGAGTCTCACTTCATCACCCTGGTAGAGTGTCATGGTGTTCTAGTTCACAACAGCCTCAAACTCTTGGGCTTCAAGTGATTCTCTTGCCTTAGCTCCTTAAGTAGCTCAGATTATAGGCCTGCACTACCACACCCAGCTAACTTTTCTATTTTTTGTAGAAAAGAGGGGACTCATTTTTGTGCAGGCTGGTCTTGAACTCCTGAGCTCAAACAATCCCCCTACTTCGATCTCCCAGAGTGCTAGGACTACAAGTGTGAGTCACCAAACCTAGCCACTAGTTAAGTCTTTATCAAAAGTTTCTAGATGACAAGAACAGCTTATAAAGTAATATTTCATCATTTCTACTCCTACCTAACTTGCTTTTGAATAACCATTAATAGCTAGATATGGTGGCACATGCCTGTAATCCCAGCACTTTTGGAGGCTAAGGCAGGAGGATCACTTAGGACCAACCTGGACAACATAGCAAGACCCCATCTCTACAAAAAATTTTACAAATCAGCTGGGTATAGTGGCACATGCCTGTAGGCCCAGCTACTTGGGAGGCCAAGGTGGGAAATTCATGAGCCCAGGAATCCGAGGTTGCAGTGAGCTATAATCCAGCCGCTGTACTCCAAGTATGAGTGACAAAGTAAGACCCTGTCTCTATAAATAAATAAACAGAATAAATATCTGTTAACATTTTCTCTTGAAATATTGTCCTCCTTTCCTATACATTAATACCTGAAGAGTAGATTCTTTTGTGTTTTGATTGTTTGCAATTTTAAAATGTAAAGTTACGTACTTTCTAAAGGCTGCAAAGATCCCCATTCCAGCAATCAGCAGGACGACAAAGAGCACCAAGGGAACAGTCACAGTTGTCACCTTTATGATGTTTATTTCTAAAGAAGGGGAGAGCAACCTGTTAGGACATAAATGACCAGCAACCAGACTTCCCATTCCAAACTGGATATTGCCTTGAAAAGCCTTTAGCTATTTAATAAATGGGGAATATGTAAGCAAAAGAAAGGATTCAAAATCCTGGCCAATGTTTAGAAAAATAAAATGTATCTCCCACTCCTCTCCCAAAGGCAGTTTCCAGTGTTCCTCAGAGATTATCATTTACCATGAGCTTATTGCTTGGCCTATATCAGATTCCAAACATCAGAATCAAAGGCCTACCCAGCCAGAAACTATTTAGAAAGGCAAATGATTTAAGTACAGTGTGGAGCTACTGTTTTGGCTCAAGCAAGCAGCTTCCCCAGACAGTGGGCAGGTTCGGGCCTGTACCCTAACGGCAGCCTGGGGAGCCTGAGATTCTCATCACCAGAGCTCTGGGACCACAGACCGACAAGAAATGCAGCCTCAGGACCTCAAACAGCATTTCCATTGTATTGCAGGAAGCACCATACCATGTTCTCCTCCAACTCTTTCTGCTTTAAGAATGGAAGTCATTTTAAACAGGCTCTATGTAGAAACTATGCAAACTAAGGAGAAATATTTATTCTTTACCTTTCTGTGATCCTTAGGAAGAAAATAAAGGGCTGACCAGAAGTAGAAGAGTGTAGTTCATGAAGAGGAGGAAAATGAATTTAGATGGGAACAAACTTTATGTAAATAACAGCAATGTTTATTTATAAGAGTGAAAATTTAGGAAAAACCTTATAAGTTAGACATCTAACAGGAGGGGAATGGGCCAGATATTAATAATTATGTCTGTCAACAAATAACACTGGAAATGCTCATAATTGTGTACAATGTTAAATGACAAACACATGCAACAGCGCAGAATATGTGACATGCTACCATTTTTGTCTTTAAGTTAGAAATATAATAATTGACTAGATGCCGTGGGATGCGGTGGTCATCCACAAATGGTGATTTATGGATGATTATTTTTCCTTATTTTTATATTTTTCTAATCTTTCCAAATTTTATAGTATTTATATGTAAAGTATTTTATATTCTGAACAAATAAATGTACTTTTTATGTTCATTATTTAGATACAGGATACACTTACATGTACTGAGTTCAAAAAGTATAAAAAGGTAGGGAATGGAAAGTTTCCCTCCTACCTCTGTTCCTCCTCCACAGGAAGCCAAATTATATTTCTTGACATTCTTCTAGATATACCAGAATGAATATTCATTCTTTATTTCTTTCTTTCATTCCTTCTTTTTACATATGGTAGAGTGCTACACAGATAGATGTATACCTTCTTTTTTTAGCTTTCTATATTACTCACACATTTTCTTTTATGGCTACAGAGTATTTCATTACCTTGATATCCTCCTGTTTTATTTTTCCTTGTATTTACCTCATGTTTGAAGGACATATCAGTTTGTTTCTAAATTTTTTCTACTTACAGTAATGCAGTGAATAGCTGTGGACATATCTCTCTTCCTTTTTTTTGAGACAAGAGTCTTACTCAGTTGCCTTGGGGTTGAACGCTGTGGTGTCACAGATCATAGCAACCTCAAACTCTTGGACTCCAGTGATCCTCTTGCCTCAGCCTCCTCAGTAGGAGGAGGTGCCCACCACAATGCCTGGCTATATTTTTAGAGACAGGGTCTCACTCTTGCTCAGGCTGGTCTCAAACTCCTGAGCTCAAGCAATCCACCTGCCTCAGCCTCCCGAGGAGAGTGCTAGGATTATAGCCACTATACCTGGCCCTATATATATCCTTTTACATATATGAAAAATACCTCCAGACCATCTGCCTGTTGCATTTATATGGCAGAGAAAAACAAATTTGTTGAAAGTCACTAGGACCCATCAAGTGAGATGTCAGTTATACTTCTTAAGAAACCACAAAACAATAATTGCTCTACCTGTAGGCCGTTCCTTTGAGGGGATGAACTTTGTGATTATTTCATCTTCTTTCTCAGTTGAAACACCAGTGTTGGGACTTGTTTTGTGCCACACCAATGAATCATTACCTGAGAGAGAAGGGATGTCAGAAAAATCACATTAGTGACAAAAGAACACAAAAGGTGATGACCAACTTGAGTAACTCACTGACTCGCCTTGGGCCCTACCTTGTGTAATTTGACAACCAATGAGCTCCACTTTCAAGGCTATTCTCTGGTGCCATGTCTTAGGGACAACCCGCACATATCTGGCCACGATGGGAGGGATGAAATTGTTCTGCACTGGGTCCTGGAAGTTGGAGTTACCCTGAAACACCTACAGAAAGAATGACTTTTACCTGAAGGTTCTTTTAGTTAGTTTTAGGTTTTTATCATCCCACTCATATCTCGTCATATGAAACCAGAATAAAGATTCTATGTCCACTGCAGTTTTGTAGACACGGTTGATACTGAAAATACAAGGCTTTTTAAACAAAGGCTAAGTTATCTAACTAAGATGGTGCTGTTTTCTACTTTAAATTTCAGTTTGGATGAAGAATCTAAAATTGCCCTTTTGCATCACTTGGCCTTGATATTTCTTTTTTTTTTCTTTTTTTTGTAGAGACAGAGTCTCACTTTACCACCCTCAGTAGAGTGCCCTGGCATCACACAGCTCACAGCAACCTCCAACTCCTGGGCTTAGGCGATTCTCTTGCCTCAGCCTCCCAAGTGGCTGGGACTACAGTCGCCCGCCACAACACCTGGCTATTTTTCTGGCAGTTTGGCCGAGGCCAGGTTTGAATACGCCACCTTCGGTATATGGGGCTGGCGCCCTACTCGATGAGCCACAGGCGCTGCCAACTTGGCCTTGATATTTCTACATTAACCTGGTGCTACTGACAAGCAACATCAAAAGCACAAGTCTTCAGCTCTCACTTCTGCTGTCCCCTTTGTAATTCTCATTGCTACCACACTTATACTGAAGCAACCCCCTGCAAATTACCAAGTTTCAGTTTCCAAGAAAATGACAAGTGTCTCACTCCTGAATGAGAAAATCACAACAATCTCATAAGGTTTTTATTGGTATATTTCTTATACTCATATGCTCAAGAAAGCACCAGTATTGTCTCTTATTAATGACATATTTAGGGTAAACACACTGATGAAAATATACAGAGGCCTGCTGTCCTACTCGTTTCCTTCCCACAAGAGTGTCTCTTACCTTTTCTTCATTATTCACGATTCCTTTGTAGGTCCTCCACTTGGAGTTATTTTTGAAGTTTATCACGAAAGTCTTAACATAAAAGTTGAAATTTGATTGTGTGGATCCGGCAGTCCTAATTCCTTTTAACAAAACATGATTTATAGGTTAGTTTTATTTACAGGTGAGTTTTTAAGATGTTATGTATAATATGTACTATAATTTCAAGTGTTCCCCCCACCACAGTCCCATTAGAAATCTCAGACCGTTTTATAGGCCAGCTTTTATTAGTTGCATTCAGAAACCCATTCACAGATGAGTGTCTTCATGCTGACAGCACACCATGATGATAAGGTTTCACCACTGAGGTACACGGTCTTTAATCTATACAGCCACATTTCCAACCTCTACATGGGTTCTTTTCACAGAGACAATGGGAAGATTTGTTGCATTTTTAAAAGATTTCAAGTACTTGCAGGGTAGAGAGAGGAGCCCCTGGTAAACTGAAACATAATTCCAACTGCAAGTCCCTTTGCAATCATGTGATTTTTCTGCACCTGTTATTTTCTTTTTCTCTCCCAAATCTATCTCTAGCCACTCTTGTTGTCTGCGATTGCTGCTGCTGTCCCCCGAGGCCCACGATGGGCCTTGGTCTTGAAGTCGGGCTTGGCCAGGAGACCAGTGCATTTGTTCTCCGCTCTCATTGACCCACTGCCAAGAGGAAGAAGCTCTGATTTGCTTGTCAGGTTCCAGATTTAAGGATCTGCTGCAACCTAGGAAAAAAGGCAGGGAAACATTTCAGATGTAGGCATAAAGTGAAGACAACAAAGAAATACATGATGCATTTCTTTCCATTCCGATATCAAATCAAGTGTTTATCAGCTTAATGGCCTGGCCATTGATTCATTTAAACTGCAGTGTCTTGAAATTTCTGCTGCTTTTCTTTTTACTAGACCCCAAAGTCGTATATCCTATAAGTGATACCTCTTTGTCCCCACTGTAGATTTTCTTTTCTAACCCTCTAAATTAACTTTGATTTCAACAAAGTACTCTCCATCTTGAAGGTTTAGAATGCTGAGTTTCTTCTCGCTTTAAAGGATTTAGAATCAGAGGGGAATTCCATTCTTTCTGTACCCTTGAAAAGAAGATATATCCAGGTCCTTTGAGGACGGGTAATTTGATCCTCAGGACTTTAACTATATTTGGCAATTTATACTACTTCTCCATTTTTCCACAGACTGTTCTTCCCGAAGACTCTGGGTGTTTCAAGGCAATAATAACTTGGCTAAAAACAGTAATTAAAAACAAACAAAGAGGCCAAATAAAAACCTAACTCTTGGGCAGCGCCTGTGGCTCAGTGAGTAGGGTGCCAACCCCATATACTGAGGGTAGCGGGTTTGAACCCAGCCCCGGCCAAACTGCAACAAAAAATAGCCGGGCGTTGTGGTGGGCACCTATAGCCCCAGCTATTCGGGAGGCTGAGGCAAGAGAATTGCCTAAGCCCAGGAGTTGGAGGTTGCTGTGAGCTGTGACAACACAGTACTCTACTGCTGGCGATAAAGTGAGACTCTGTCTTAAGAAACCCCCAAAAACCTAACTCATGAGAAGTCTGTCATGACTCAAACAAAAAACCTCCTAGAGACCCTCATGAACATTATAAACCATCGTCTGAAACACACATTTAATTTCTTATGACAGATAACATGGGAGATTGACCCAAGTGACCCTCCCTGGGAGTGCCACAGGCAGAGCCAGTCACAGGGCACACTGGCAGCTGCCAGGAAAGTGGTACGTGGGATGGCCCAGATTTGTGCTCAGAGAGCAGGTTGATAAAACAGGCTCCAGAAATGCTGAAGCTGCAAACGCTGTGAGACGTGTTTTTTCAGTGCAATCCAATGGCAGGTTTTGCCCTTGCTTACTAATTGTAGTAGAGTCATTGTACAAAATTACAGAATTTTCAGGGCCATTTTCTTTGAAAAGGAGAGAAATTAGCATTAAAAAGGGATATTCCTGGACTGTGCCATTAAAACCATAGTCACGTAACAATGTAAGTGGTATCCCTGGAGAGTTTGGTCTCTGGTTCCCACACACAAGTCAGTGACAGATGATAAATGAAGCAGGCAGATTCCTAGACAAAGGTGTGGCTTTCCTCGGGGATACAGGCCCCAGGTCAAGAATCACCTCAACACTGGAGCTCCAGAACCACCTAAGCCACTACTTCTCTCCAGACAAAAGATGGCAATAACTGAAACTGAACCACAGTGCGTCTCCAGGGAAGTTGTTGGGGGAAAGAGGAAGAACCAATAGTTTTTCTCCTTTAAGCTTATGGTTATGTTGGTTAAATACCTAAGTGAAACTTTCTGGATGTTATAAGCTTTTATATGCTTTTGATTCCTTCTGAATTCTATCTTGGCATAAACGGTGGGGAAAAAAAAAAAACCACCAAACAGAAACCACGTCTCAATAATTTCCACCAAAGAAGCCTCAGTCATAAAGGAGAATGCACTTCTAGAATGTCTGTGGCTCCAAAAAGCTCTCCACAAGCTGGAAATTTCCTTGAAGGCTTTTATCTTTAAAAGTCCAAGAATTTTGTATTCTATTGTATGTCTGAGAGATATAAATCATTTGTAAAACAGAGACTGCTTCTACTGTGCTTTTCCCTCTTTGAGGTTAAAAAAACTCAACCAACTAGGCATAAGGATTCATTCTCACTGCAGTATGTCAGATAAGTATCATTCTAAAAAATAATCACACAAATCTGCTATGATTAGGATCAAAGCACTTAGTATTAGTTCCCACTTTTCCTAATTCTTTTGTTCCTAGTGTAACATAAACATTACCAGTTGACTTCACCTCATTGTCCTTGTAGGTCACTGACAATGGTCAAAAAACATACTGGGGTGAAGGTGGAGGCACAGGAAGTGTAAGAGAACAATTCTTGAACTTGCTGGTTTTCCTACAGTGCAAATCGTCTTGCAGAACACAACCAATTTGGCTGACTACAGTGAGACTCCTGTAGCAAACTGGTTTCCTTCTATCACTGGCCACCAGGAGTAAAAAGCCTCCTCTGAGCATTTTCACTAAGAACCATGATATGGTTTTTTTTCCTTTTTTTTTTTTTTTGAGACAGAGCCTCAAGGTGTCACCCTGGATAGAATGCCATGGTGTCACAGCTCACAGCAACCTCCAACTCCTGGGCTTAAGCAGTTCTCTTGCCTCAGCCTCCCAAGTAGCTGGGACTATAGGCGCCCACCACAACGCCTGGCTATTTTTTGGTGGGAGTTGTCATTGTTATTTGGCAGGCCTGGGCTGGATTCAAACCCACCAGCTCTCGTGTATGTGGTTAGCACCTTAGTCACTTAAGCTACAGGCGCTGAGCCAGAACTATGTTTTTAAACTTTAAATTTATTTATTTTATTTTATTTTGAGACAGAGCCTCAAGCTGTCACCCTGAATAGAGTGCCGTGGCATCACAGCTCACAGCAACCTCCAATCCTTGGGCTCAAGCAAGTCTCTTGCCTCCGCCTCCCAAGTAGCTGGGCCTACAGGTGCCCGCCACAACACCCGGCCATTAACCCGCCAGCTCAGGTGTACGTGGCTGGCACGTTAGCCCGCTGAGCCACAGGCGCCGAGCCTAAACTTTAAATTTATACCAGTATTCTATAAGTCAATGATTTCTCAGAACCCTTCTCGTATTTTTTCTCAAAGTTGACCTTTGAGATTTTTGAGGGGCCTGTATCTGGGTCCTGCCAAGTCTTCTCCAGCAAGTTTTCAGGGGGTCCACCCACCACCCCAAACTCTAATCACTGAAGAAGGTAGATTTGAGGGGAAAACCAGGATCAAATCTCTTGGAAGATCAGTAAAACAAAAATGACAGTTCCTCTGGGGTCCACATAAGTGGTGGTGGTTGAAACAAACCTCTGAGTGAATTAAAATCTCTACGTTCTTTCTGGTCAACAAGATAGGAAATGGAATTTAACCAGAAGGCAAGTGAAGGCTACATGATCACCCGATAGTTTTAAAGTGAAGAGTAAAGATCTTCAGTATGAATTTACAGCCTCCCCTTTTCAGTATCATAAATAAGACAATGTTAGATATTTCATATTTTAAATTTGAGTGTATTGGTGTGACACAATACCTGAATCAGCACCTTCTTTTCCTCAAAGTTTCAGCTATTTTGATGTTTTATATAACTAACCTCCCATTATTTCACATCATAAATATAAAGGGGGGCGCAGAATCAGGAACAAAACATTAATTTTAAATATCTTATGCAAGAATTTTAAATTTAAAGCGATATTATTTAACAGAATCCTTCCTTAAATCAAGTTCCCAGTTTAAAAAGTAACGGTGTTCAACTTAGAACAGCTCAAACTAAGTTAATCAATTTTCTATTATCTCATGTGCTTAAATTTCTCCAAAATTGTTTTCTAAAAAGAAGGTGGCACTTCACATTTGAGCCCTTTCAAAGTTTTATATTACATTGACCTCTTTGAACAGCTAAACTGTTCAGGGAAGACGCTTGAGTTTGAGTTTGAAATAACATATGATCAATCTAGTTTTGAATGCAAAACAATCCACCTAATAAAACAGTGAAAAACAAAGAAATTTAATGCAGATTTAGTTCTCATTGCTGGGGTTGAATATATGAACTCTTAATTTCTAATACTGGAAATTGTTACAAGCAAGCCTTTTAAAGATTATTTGTTTAAAAAGTGATAGTATTACCTTTGCCAAAAATGCAAATCTCTGAATGTAATCACCAGAGAACATCAAACCAACCCAAATTGACAGGTATTGTAAAAAATAACTGTTTAGGACTCTCAAAAGGTAAGGAAAGACTAAAGAGTAGTGACAACAATGCTTCAGGACCCTAGTGAATTCAACATGAGGAAAGGGACATTAGCATTTGTTTTGAATAGAGTCGCAGTTACTTGAGTCTGAGTTACTTCAGTTTCATAAATAAAAATCCAGAATTCCCCCACTTATAGTAAAAAATATGTATACTAAGCAAAGTATGATACTTAATTTTTTTTTTTTTTTTTGAGACAGAAACTCAAGCTGTCACCCTGGGTAGAGTGCTGTGGCATCACAGCTCACAGCAACCTCCAATTCCTGGGCTCAAGCGAGTCTCTTGCCTCCGCCTCCCAAGTAGCTGGGACTACAGGCACCCGCCACAATGCCCGGCCATTTTTTTGGTTGCAGCCGTCATTGTTGTTTGGCGGGCCC
>CAUYON010077143.1:0-49497 GCA_963573935.1 Arctocebus calabarensis
GTGAGGGCGGTGGTGGTGCTATGGGAGCATCGGTGGGGTGAGGGAGGAGCTGGTGCTATGGGAGCATCTGGGGGTGAGGGAGGAGTTGGTGCTATGGGAGCACCTGTGGGGTGAGGGAGGAGCTGGTGCTATGGGAGCACCTGTGGGGTGAGGGAGGAGTTGGTGCTATGGGAGCATCTGGGGGTGAGGGAGGAGCTGGTGCTATGGGAGCATCTGTGGGGTGAGGGAGGAGCTGGTGCTATGGGAGCATCTGGGGGTGAGGGAGGAGTTGGTGCTATGGGAGCACCTGTGGGGTGAGGGAGGAGCTGGTGCTATGGGAGCATCTGTGGGGTGAGGGAGGAGCTGGTGCTATGGGAGCATCTGTGGGGTGAGGGAGGAGTCTGGGTGCTATGGGAGCACCTGTGGGGTGAGGGAGGAGTCTGGGTGCTATGGGAGCATCTGTGGGGTGAGGGAGGAGCTGGTGCAATGGGAGCATCTGTGGGGTGAGGGAGGAGCTGGTGCTATGGGAGCATCTGTGGGGTGGGGGAGGAGTTGGTGCTATGGGAGCACCTGTGGGGTGAGGGAGGAGCTGGTGCTATGGGAGCATCTGGGGGTGAGGGAGGAGCTGGTGCTATGGGAGCATCTGGGGGTGAGGGAGGAGCTGGTGCTATATCTGTGGGGTGGGGGAGGAGTTGGTGTGCTCATGGAGTCACCACAAGGCCCCCTCAAATTGAGTAGGGTCCAGCCTTTCAAACCTGCTATAGTGGCTCACACCTGTAATCTAAACTCTGGGAGGCCAAAGTAGGCAGATTACTTGAGCTCAGGAGTTTGACACCAGCCTAAGCAAGAGTGAGACCCTGTCTCTACTAAAAAAAGAAAAAAAAAACCAAAACTGAAGCAAGGGGATCACTTGAGCTCAAGAGTTTTTTGAGGTCACTGTGAGCTATGATTCCACAGCACTCCACGCAGGGCAACAGTGAGACTCTATCTCAAAATAAACATACAAACAGACAAACCCACGACAGGACAGAGAAGTATCGGAGGCTGGATGCCAGGAGCAGGAGGTGTAACTGCAGGCCAGCTTGTCCCCTTGAGGGAGGCAGGTGTGAAAACAGCCTCCCACCCTGGTGAAGGGACCTGGTGGCACCCACAGCATCCACTGTAGGGCGACTGGGAGGCGGGGTCATATTTCTGCCAGCTGAGCCACAGTTAAAAGCAAAAAGAAACATGCAAAATTCATTTCAATATTACACTTTACCCTAATATATCCTGAATATTATTTTAGCCTGTGATCTGCATAACAATTATTAATGGGCTATTTTACGTTCTTGTTTTCATTTGAGTCTTCAAAACCCAGTGTGTGTCACCCTCTGGTGCATCCTGGCTGGGTTGCTCACAGGGGCAGCTTGTGGCCTCTTAATGGACACAGAGGACAGAGGGGTCACTGTGTCACCATGAGCAGAGATGATGCCATAACAAAAGGAAGTGAGTGCCGTGGTGGGCAGCAGGGCGGCCACTGGGGTGTGTCTCAACCACTCTACATGGCAAGGCGTCCCTCAGGATCTTGGCACAGCCCTCCCCTTCCCCAGGAAGTCCCATCCCTAACCTAAACAGCCTTTCAAAAGTGTGCACACTGGCTGTCCGGCTCTGAAGAGGAGGCTCCCCTGTGTCCAGCCTTGCAGTGGTGAGCAGGCACCTTTCCTTCCTACCTGGACATCTGTAGTGGCACTTCAGAATCTGAAATCCTTCAAGCCCAAGCAGAAGGGTCTGATGTGCTGCTCACGTGTGCCAGCCATCAAGCACCACCTGGGTGTGGGCCTTTAAGAGTCATGGTTTCCTGCTGGCTGCACACCCTACCAGCCCCTTGCCTCCCAGGAAGTGTGGGGAGGTCGTCCACAGGGTGACTGTATCCACTCTGGGGCTGAGGGTGCAGTGTGGGACCATCTGACCTCACAAGGGTCAAATCCTCAGTAAGAGGTGGGGTCTGGCTGCCTCTGCCCCTGGTGTGCCCAGGTGGGCGTTATGCCTGTCCCACGTCTGGGCTGGACTAAGCGCACCATGTGCAAGTGACACCAGGTCTACAAGCAGACTCGTGTTATCATAAGATGGCAGCGAAGATGGGCAGAAGAGCCACATATCTACTGTGCAGGCCACAGGCGGGGGGAGGGGGCAGCAGACATGCTGTGTTTTTACGGCAGAGGAAGGCTGACAAGATTGGAAGAATAGCCATGGGTATTAAGATGCAAACTGCAAAACCACCCGTGTGTGCACCAGAATGGTCACAAAGCAGGACCTGGAATGGTGTTGCAGCTGTGGGTCTGTGGGGTGGGGACGTGGCCATGGGTCTGAGGTGTGGGGACGTGGCCGTGGGTCTGAGGCGTGGGGACGTGGCTGTGGGTCTGAGGTGTGGGGATATGGCCGTGGGTCTGAGGTGTGGGGATGTGGCCGTGGGTCTAAGGTGTGGGGATGTGGCTGTGGCTGACTCTCATGGGCTGGATGCGCAGACCTTAGCCTCACGCTCCGTGAACTCGACGTTTCCAAAAGGGAGTCACAGAGCCAGGGTTTGGGATTCATGCAGGATTGCCGGCGGCTTCTGTTCAAGACCACAGCCAGCCAGCTGAAGCATGATTTCCGAAGCTGTTCTGTGTATGTTGTTATCCAATTTGCTGGTATTTTCCCTCAGCAGTGCGCTGTAATTACTGACTCAGAGTCCTGCAGCCATCTTCATTAGATATATATTCAATATTTTGAAAATATGCCTCCAGTGCAGTGGGAAGGTATATAATTTCAGCTTTTTAGAAGCCCACATGTATACCAGCATGATTTTGGCCATGAATTGGGATCCGTTTGCTTAGTTTTCTGGCTAATTCTTCTTCAGAAGAAGAGACTTAGTGGTAGAAATAAATGTAACAGTCATTTGATTTTCCTGCCGGGCTCCTGGATGGCTTAGGAGGAATTTGGAGGGTAGATGTGTGATTATCTGACTCAGACGCCACAAACTGATTCTAGGTCGCTGTCCTGTGGCCGCAGTCTCTGATCTGTGCCTGGGGGCCCATTTTCCTTGAGGTCAGTGTTTGCTGTCCTTACCCACATTCTGCTGTGGAGAAGTGACTGAGGTTGCATTGTGATTTGAATATCTAGGGGTACAAGGATGCTCTTGTCACAGCAAGCAGGGTGTTCTTGGGAAGTGTCTGTGGTCAGGAGCAGGACGACTTTGGGTGTGAGATGCCCAGAGGCTGCCTGCCTCCACCTTCCTGCCCAGCCTCCCCCTGCCCCTCTCAGACCCTCCTCCCGCCTCCCTCCTCCTGCCTGGAGTCTGGGCTCTCTCCCTTGCCTGTCCTTTTCACAAGGCGGCACCACCACCCATGCTGCAGTGCGCACCCCAACCCTATTGCATAGCATAGGCCCCCCCAGCACCCCCTGCTGAACTTCAGACTTCTTTCTGAGGCTCTCTGGTATAGCAGTCAGTCCAAGTGTGTATGGCCTTGGCCATGGGGTTCACAGAACAAATAGCATGTGTCAGTAGCTCATGGTGCCCTGGGTTTCTGTGTTTGGGGGTGAACTAAGCAGCCTGGCACCTGTGATCCCATCCCAGGCCCCGTGGCCTCCACGCTATGCTTTCCTCTTTGCCACAGAAACCACGTTCTCCCCTGAATGGGGGGGCTGTCATCACGCCCCAACGCCTGGGTCTGCAGAACCAGCGTGGGGCTCGTACCGTGAATGCCATCACGTCGCTGGCTCTCCAGGCACGTCGGCCCCGGTATCACAGACAGACGTCTGACCAGGAGTTTACGCTTGGGGGCAGATGCTGATTCCCGCACCCGCAGTGTGCTGTGTGAGCCGCCCTACACCGTGACAGAGGCAGCCTCATCTTCATGCTGCAGTGATGAGGCTCTCACACCCACCCCGGGGCAGGGATGGCTACAGGCCCTGGGAGCCCTTCCTGCGTCTCTGCACGTTCTCCTGTGTGAGATCAAACCGGAGCGTAGTGGAGACAGTGGAGACAGCTGTCAGGAGCTTGTTTCTGTCTGGAGTGCAGGGTAGACTGGATAAAATCAGTGCTTACTCTGCTCCTGCTGCATTTCAGGAGAATGGCGGGGGGGGGGGGCGTCTTAAATGCGTCTTCACAGTCTAGGACCTGTTTGCAGGTAATGTGGTTCTGGCCATGGCTCCTACCCTCAAGAACCCCTTCCCCCTTCAGGAAGCTCTGTGTTTCTCTTTGCTGCTGTGAACTCTCAGGATTTGCTGTGTCCAGAGTAAGCCAGAGCATCTGGGGCTAGAACTTATGTACGTATTTTGGTTCTGGACCCAGTAAATGATGGCTCAGGTTAGCTGGCACCTGATACTGTCCAGCCTGAGGTTCTCACATCAGGCACTGCTGTTGTGCTTCTGTCGATTCGCCATGATGCAGGTGATTTTGTGCTAAAAAAGTGTGTTCATGGCAGAAAAAAAAGGCCAACAGGTATCTTGAAAATACTCAAAATTCATTTGGGAAGGGGAAAGCCCTGGCTATTGCCATGGTGGGGGAACAGCAGCGGGCTGTCCGAGAAGGTTTTGGCCTCCTGCCAGGCCTAGGCCTGGGGAGGACTGCTGGGCCCCGGAGAGGAGGTCCAGCTGCCTCAGAGGTGCTGACCACCTGCTGGCACTCACAGAGCGTCAGTCTTTATTATTACACCTGAGTGAGACCAACAGCCAGGAATGGAACCACCTCACGCCGGCAGAAAGGGAGAAGGTGCTTTGGGGGAGCTGAGGCACTCAGGATGTAGCCTTCCTGCCATTGCAGTGCGGAGCTGCCTGGGAACTAGGGTCAGGAAGCCTAATTTCAGAAACGCTTAATTGCATTCTGTTCCCCACGCCATTGAACAGGAGATGGTGTGTTTAAAGCTGTATACAGATGTAGAACAAGAAATCACATCGTTATTGGATGCCTATAAATTTGAAAATGGCCACTAGGAATAACCATGGCCTTGGTAATGAACCGGGAGGCTGGAGGCCAGTGGCACTCAATGCACAGGCTTTTTTTCAGCTGGAACTTGAAAGTTCTGTTAGGTGACTGATGCTGGCTGAAATTGGTTTTCAGCGTGTTTAAGGACATCTGACCTTACGCTAACCCAACCTGGGCAGGGGGTGACGGGGTGAGCCACAGTGGGGACTCAATTATCTCTGGCAGTTCGGCTATTTCCTGATTGAAGGTTGAATTCAGAAACATTGGGCCCTCTCTGGTGCAATGCTGGGTGTGGGGAGGGGGGTGTATCATGCATGGACAGAGGCACCTGCACGTCCCCGCCTGGCCAGGAGGACCAGATATCCGAGATGACCAAACTGACACTTGGCCCTGTGGAGTGACCCCACATCCAGGACGCAGCAGCCCAGGGCCCACCCCAGCTGTTGGCTGCACTCAGCTCTCACTCTGCACACAGCTCCTTGCTTAAGAGCTTCCCCTGTGAGGGGTGTGCTCCTCTGGAAACTCACGGGGCTTGCTTCTACTGGCTGTGATAGGCTATATGTTAAAAACTAGACTTTAAAAATATTGATATGGTTTACAAAATGAAGAGACTTCTACGTTTTGGTAAAAGCTAGGATAGTATAAGGTGGTTTGAGCAGAGTGAGGGACGGCTAAAGGGAAGCAGGCGGGGGCAGGTGGATGCAGGGGTAGAACTGTGAGCAATGTTTGCACTCACGGATTTGTGGAGAGAGAGCATTTTTTTAGTTTTACAGATTTATTTTCAAAAGATAAAACAACTCACACGATTTAAATGTAAGTCCAGAATTACTCTGTCAAAGTCAGCAGTAATGCCAAAATGTATGTATTCTCACTCCCAGACACTATAGTATCATCTGGCTCTCAGTGAAGGAAAGGGGTCTGATATTTTATTCATATGCATCCTTCTTATCTGAAGTGCAATCTATAATTTCTTGTGGCCACATTAACTTTTCTGCATCTATATTAAGAATTTCATACCCAAATTCATCTTTTCATGACCGTGATAAGCTCCACTGGGTCCAGGCTGGCTAAGCGCAGAACTTTCATAAAATGGCAATTTACTGAAAGCTGCTGTGGGCCAGTGTTGTCACAGAGTCACAGAGTTCCAGGACGGAAGGGACTTGGTCTTCGATGCCCTCTGACGTCCCAGGGGCAGCAGCACACTGTGCACACTGTGTGACTTCACCTGGAACCCACAAGGGCTGGGCCGGCCTCACACCCCAGGCCGTGTCCAGGTCCCCACAGGGCACAGAACAGGGCTGAGTAGCAGGCGGCAGCTAGCGTGGGGATCCAGGGCAGCACGAGGAGGATCCACTCGTGAGAAGACACCAGAGTTAAGGACACGAGGCTCCGTGGCTGCACAGGGAGAGAGCCTAGTTGAGATACAACTCACTCATTGTAGCCTCCACCTGTTCAAGGGTGCGATGTAGTGATTTGTAGGGTATTTACCCAGTTATGCAGGGTCACCATCATCTAACTTTAAAACATTCTTGTCAGCTCAGGGCAGTCACTCCCTGTCCCCTTCTGCTCTGACCCCTGCCCCAGCCCTGGGCAACCACTGATTGCCATTCTGTCTCTGGAGTGGACCTATTCAGACACTGCCTGGAGATGGAATCCTGCCATGTGGCCCTGCATGGGTGTCTCCCAACTGGCCAGGCTGTGGTCTGAGCTTCCCTGAGGCTAAGGAAGTGACGAGTCTTTCCTGGAACTTGAGGGCCACCTGTAGACCTGCAAAGAGATCAGATCCTGTGACTTGTCTTTGCATTTTTGAGTTGTAATCCATGTTTATATATTCCAGCTGTCAAGCACTTATGTTGATTTTTGTCAAGGACCTAAAGGCTTGACCCGTGGGGATCAACTGTTGGGAGGACAGCTCTCAACCCAGGAGCCCCGGGCAGTGGCCTCTTAGGTGCTGCCCAGGGCCACCCTACCTGCTCTCCCGAGGGTGTCATGAGGGCTCCTCCCCCATCCCAAGTTCCAACTGGCTGGGCCTCCTGCCCACACCTGCCCCCAGGACGGCTGCAGGCTATGAACTGCTCCTGGGGACTGGCCTTTGACTGACTGGGCCTCCAGCATGCTCCTGGGGACTGGCCTTTGACTGACTGGGCCTCCAGCAGTGGCTTGGTGTCACTTGTGCCTTTCTTTCAGCATATTTTGATTTCTCACTGATGAATCTGAGCCAGGGAATCACTGGACCCCCAAGCAGGTATCTGTCTCCCCCCATGGGTGATTTTGTTGCAAGGCCTGGCACATAGGAGTGACCAGGAGGTTCCCTCTCACCCCTACCCTGCCACCCTCCTCTAGCTCCTGAAGACTGGGGTACTTTGTGTATTTGCTGCCCAGCGTGTGATTTGTGACCCCAAGAAAGGCCCAGGGATCCACCTATAGAAACAGCTGTCCTGAGAGGTGACACCATGTGGGGTGCACTGGCCCTTCTGCGTTGCTGAGGTCTGTGGCTCTCGTCCCTGCTCAGCCTGGTGGAGACAATGTTTCTCGGGTGGTGCTGCCCACTGTGGGGTGCCCTGGGGCTGAGGAGGGCTGGGCCTTGCTGCAGGGGCTGTGTGCTCCCTTGAGGCATGTGCTGGCAGCACAGTTCACAACTTAGAAAGTCCCTAGGGTCAGCCCCTTTCCCACGTTCTGCAGGACCAGCCTGGCCTCTCCTAGTGAACCCCATTTCCTTCCTGGTTCAGCCCCTGTCCCTCCCCCTAAAGAGAGATGATGAAGAAGGAAAGCAGGGCTGCATCCCCTTCTCATTTGAGGGTCTTATGCACCCACTTCCCTCAAGGGGAAGAGGGCTGGATGTCCCCTAAGGCCTGGTTGGTCTTTGCACGTGGTCTGTTAAGGTTCTTCCTGGTTTAGGATACTAAACTCTCCAAACTCTCATTTGGGACAAATGAGTAGGTGGGCTTATTTATTTTTGACAACTTGTAGATTTAAAATTAGCTGGAACAGCGCCCCATTTGTAACTTGAACATATTATCAGCTATTTGTCTAGACTCAGCAATGGGATGTAAATACCTTGGAAATACTGAGATTTTGTAGGGCACGTTGTTAAGGTCTCCTGGGAAGATGCAGGTAATTATTCTGTGTGCACATCAGGGAGTCGATGCTCTAGGAAACTCAGCTTCTCAAGGGCACTGCCTGCCGTCCACTTCTTCCTGTGGTCGCTCAAGTGGATGGAGCCCGCTAGGCTTATGGGAAATGCCCAATGCAACACAAGCACAGACAATTTTGATTTTATTTGTTTTTTATCAGAACTATTATGAAAACAAATTTTACTTGGATCTGATTGTAAGAGTTTCCTTTATATTTAAAGACTGCTGATACTTCCCAAGTTCCCTGTGTTGTCTGTTCCAACCCTGAAGCCGATGTCTTAAATTTGGAGCTTCTGGTATCTTCGGTTGCAGAAATGAGACCACAGCCAAGGACTGTCCCAAGGGGCACCCTGTGGAGACAGATCTGAAGAAATGGGAGACACTGAGGCTTTGGGAGAAAGTAGACCCCGTTCCAGGAATTACTTTAACCAGGAACTCAGGAGAGGCAGAAAGGACAACAGGCTGCGTCTATGCACAGAGACTGAGGCCTGCAGAGGGTGCTGTGGACGAGCAAGTCGTCCTCCAAACCCCAGGCTGCAGCCCTCTTCACGGAGGCCAACAGGAGCAGGGACACAGAGGTCGGCCAGGAGCTCTGAGGGTGCAGATGCATGGTGAGGTCCCATCTCCTGGGCCAGTCGTGGGTGTGTTTCTTACCCCAGGCTCTGGTCCAAGAGTTTGGAAACCACTGAGTTTCTCGAATGCTGATTCCTCTTTCATTTAACTCTTCTGTGTCATTGCCCTGTGTCTGTCACACGGGCCAAACAATATTCAAGCTTCAACCACAGAAGGCTGGATGGGTGTGTGAGGCTGTAGGCAGTGAGCAGCCATTTCTCTCTTCTTTCGTGTGACTGGTGACTCCACGTTTAGGCAGGCCCTTGGCTTGTGTGTTACGTTCCCCTGGGAAGTCACTTCACTTTGAGGTTTGCAAAGTTGTTTTGAAGACTACCATGTCATGGGAAAGGCCACTCTTAGTGGGTCCGTTGCTATCCAGTGTTGATTGTTGTGTTACTCATGCCGGTTTATGGCATACCTCACTCTAGAAAGGCCCCTTCCCCTGGAATTTCATTCACAAAAGCAAGTCTGACGCATGACCATATTAGGATCTGCCTTTTTTTCTAGAAGAGGCATGCATGGGACGGGCCCGTGTTTCTCTGTCTGTTGGGAAGCCAGCTGCAGGCAACCCTCAGGCCTCCTATCCTCCAGCCTCCTGCCTGGTGGTTCCGAGCTCCTCAAAGGTGTTGTGAGCCCCTGACTTGAGGCTCAAAGCTGATAGAGGAAAAGTGGCAGGTGACCCCTGTGTTCTTTGAGAACAAGAAGAGCCTAGGGAGAAGTTGTCCGTTTGTGCTGCCCAGTCCACTCAGAGCCTGGCAGACACCTGTTATGTGGTGAACCTTGCATCACTGATCTGGAGTTGGGATGGTGCTGAGCTGAGCTTGCATTTCAGAGCTTGCTCATGTCTTTCCTCTGGGGGTTTGGCCTGCCCTAATCCAGTCTGGATGAAATCCACAAAGATAATATTCAAAAAGGATTCTCATCCTTTTTTGCAGATGTGAAAGTGAACATGTGTTTAAGATGAAGGGACCAGGTGATAGGACTGATTCAAAGGAAAAGTGAAAAAAGCACAGACCTGTATGGTATACAGGGACGTCAACATGAACTTGCACATAGGGGAGAGAAGCTGCAGTGCTCCAGGCCAACAGCACCCCCCCACCCCCAGCTGCGGGACGCTGAACTGTTCCAGAGTAGTGGGAAGAGGACATGGCCGGCACTGTGTGCACAGGGCTGAGCTCCCCTTGGGCAGTTCTCTGTGCTACAGCCAGTTGCCTTCCAGTATATAGGGTGTGAGGTGCAAATGGGAAAGTCTACAGACCTAGGTGGGGGTTGGGCCCAGGCAGCCTGGAACGCCAACCTCAGCCTGCAGGCCCAGGCTTCAGTCAGGGGAGCTTTGGGTGAGAACATTGCGAGCAGATTTGAGGCAGCTGTGCTAATATCACCCTCCTGTCCTAGTGTGCAGGGGAAGAGAACTGGGTGGATAGCCGGACAATCTACGTGGGACACAGGGAGCCCCCACCCGGCACAGAGGCCTACATCCCACAGAGGTATCCGGACAACAGGATTGTCTCCTCTAAGGTAAGTGTCCACCAGCATGGAAAGATGCTGCCCAGGAGCCACTGGGCTTCTAGCATCCTGAGCCCTGCTGCACCCAGCTGAGGGCGCTGCGCGGGGCTGTGCCCAGAGCTCGGGTGTCTGTTCCTTCTGATGGTGCCCTGGCACAGTGAGGCTGTGGCAGCGTCTTTGCTGTCTGTAGGGGGCCTGCCTTTCATCACCTGTGCTGGAATCTCCTCATCTACAAAAGGAGGACACTCGAGCTGCCCACTGAAGGCCCCATGAGGAGTGAAACGCACAAGAATCTGAGATTCTGAGCTTGTCCCTCACATGCAACCAATGCAAATAGGAAGAAATGTGAATTGAACACTGGATTAAAAAGAGATGTGTTTCTTTTCATTGACTGGAAAAGGAAGTACAAAGATGTGTCTTACACATTTAGACAGTGACCTGGTAAATGAGACTGAAAAACAGGGTACAGAATTTATTTGTTGGCATTGAATGTGGGATAAACGATGGATTCCAGATATTAGGAACCATCCTCCCTTGACACCTAAACAGATGGGTCTTAGAACACACACATAGGGGTCCTAATGTGTGGACCCCTAGGGTAGACCCCTTTGATTCACACCCAGTGTCCTGACATGTGGACCCTGTGGTTGACCCCTTGATTCACACCCAGTGTCCTGAGGTGTAGACCCCTGCAGTGACCCCTGTGATTCATACCCAGTGTCCTGACATGTGGACCCCTGTGGTTGACCCCCTTGATTCACACCCAGTGTCCTCAGGTGTGGACCCTGTGGTTGACCCCCTTGGTTCACACCCAGTGTCCTGACATGTGGACCCCTGCGGTCACCCCCTTGATTCATACCCGGTGTTCTGACATGTGGACCCCTGCAGTGACCCCCGTGATTCATACCCAGTGTCCTGACATGTGGACCCCTGTGGTTGACCCCTTGGTTCACACCCAGTGTCCTCAGGTGTGGACCCTGTGGTTAAATCCCTTGATTCACACCCAGTGTCCTGACATGTGGACCCCTGCGGTCACCCCCTTGATTCATACCTGGTGTTCTGAGGTGTGGACCCCTGTGGTTGACCCCCTTGATTCACACCCAGTATCTAAGGTATGGACCCTGTGGTTGACCCTTTCAGTTCACTCTTGTGTGTGTCATATGTGGACTTGTAGGGCCAGGATTCAGGGACACGGGTGACCCAGCTGGAAGCTGTTGTGCTGTGCAATACAGTATCTGACCCACACAGAGCATGTGTGAAGGTGCCTTGTCCTCAGCTAAAACTCCAGTCACCTGGCTCCCACCTCCAGGCAGGATCTCCGCTCTGACAGTCTCTAGTGCCTGCACCCTCCTGGTCTGTGTGGAAAGCTCCCTCCTCATCACAGGGAGGAGACTTGAGGAGCTCATCTCTATTGATTAGCAGAGTCAGGACACTCTTGCCCCCTTGAATGGAATGTGGCCGAATCTGAGGGACTCTGTATGTCCCATAGAAGCCCTCATTGTGGTTCTGAAGGCAACAACTGAGAGCGGCCATCACTCCACCAGCGTTAGTCCTTTGCTGTCTGATTCAGGTTTCAGGGCCATGAAAACACAGATTAAAGGTAAAGAGATAGCAGGAGGCATCATAATACACCATGCTGATCCCATCAGAAGACCCCGGGATGAGCTGCGTTAGTTTCAGTCAGAGCAGGCTTAAGAATAAGGAAAATTATCAGGGAAGGAGTGGGGGCATTGCACAACAATAACATTGCCCCCATTCTCCAGGACAGCTTGACAACCCTAAATGTGTGTGCAACTGAGATTTGTAATATATGGGTCAAGAACTGATGAACCTAGAAAAAGAACAAGGAAAATCACTGTTCCTGTTGAGGCAGAAAACAAGTAAGGACTTCGTTGACTTGAACGGCACCAGCAGTCCATTGGGTCTAACCGACAGTTACAGTGACCTTCATCCCAGGACACAAACTCTGCCCAGGCTCACACGGGACGTGTCCTAGGAGGGACAACATTCTGAGTCATAAAATACACCTTAACACCTTTCAAATTACAGAAGTCACGCAAAGCATTCTCTCAGTCTCTAATTGAATCACATTAGAAATAAATCAATAAGCAAAAGGTAACTGGAAAATCCTAAAATATTTAGAGATTAAACAGCACACTGCTAAATAACACACAGATCAAAGAAGAAGTCACAAGAGGTTTAAAAAAATACTTCAAAGAAAACAAGAAAGGAAAAGTCCATGTCATCAAATCTTTCAAGATGCAGGAAATAGTCCTTATGGGGAAGTTTGTAGTATTGGACACACAGGTTATAAAAGAAGAAAGACATAAAGTCAACAAGCAAACCTTCTACTCTGGGAAACTAAGAGGCAAGAAAAGAGCCGGTTAAATCCAAAGTAAGCAGATGGAAAGAAATAATAAAAAAATTATAGCAGAAATCAGTGAAATTGGAAATAGGAGAGCAATAGAGAAAATTAACACAAGTAAAAACAGGTTCTTTGAAAAGATCAGTGAAGTTGATAAATCTCTATCCAGATTTAAAAAGGGTAAAAGAAAAATTGCACAAATTCCTAATATCAAAAAAGAAAGAGGGGTATTACTATGGACAACGTTGGTAATATAAAGATTATAAAGGAATGCTACGAACACGTCTGTGCCCCCACACTTGGTAACGTAGATGAACTTGACCAAATCCTTGAAAGACACCATCTGCCAAGACTCAAAGAGATAATCTGAGTAGGCCTACATCAATTAAATTGAATCAATAGCTGTGTAATAATAACCTGTCAAACAGAAAGCCCCAGGACCATATTGTTTCACTGGTGAATTTTACCAAACATTTAAGTGGCAAAAATGATACGAATTCTCTGCAGTCTCTTCCAGAAAATGGAGAGGGAATACTGCCTAATCTATTCTATGAGGCCAGCGTCACCCTAAAACCAAAACCAGAAAAAGATGTGGTAAGAAAAACAGCGTCACAAGCCAGTGTTACTCAGGAACATCACTGTAGAGGTATTCAGCAAATTGTTAGTGTGAATCCAGTGAGTAAAAATAATTATATACCATAAAATAACCATGTGGGATTTATCCTAGGTTTGTAAGGCTGGTTCAACATGTGAAAATCAATCAATGTGATCTATTATATCTACAAACTGAAGAAGAAAAATCTTATGATTATATCAAGAATGCAGAAGCATTTGACAAAATTCAGTTCTCATTCATGTATTACAGCAAACTAAAAATGGGAGGGTGTTCTCATCTTGCTAAAGAACATTTACAGAGACCCCCCCCCCCCACTGCTAACATCGTACTAAATGGTCAAAAGCTAAATGCTTTCCCCAAAGTCAAGATGAGATGCACCATCACCATTCCTGTTCAGTGTTGCACTGGAAATCCTAATTAATGCAGGAGTAAAATGTATACAGATTGGGAAGGAAGAAATAATACTGTCTTTCTTTACAAGTGATAGTGTGATCTTTGTAGAAAATACCAAAGAAATCAATAATAAGAAACTTAGAAGTGACAGTAGCAAGATTGCAGAATACAGAAGTCAATGGCTCTCTTGTGTGTGTGCAACTAATGATTGGAGTTTGAAATTTAAAACACAACAGCATTTACATTAGTAACCCACTTCTCAAAATAAGGTACAAATCTAGCAAGATATGTACTACATACCAGGTCTATGTGGGGAAAACCAAAAGATTCTGGTAAAAGAAATAAAAGAAAATTTAAGTAAATGGAGAAACATTCCATGTTCGTGGACAGGAAGGCTCCATGTTCTTAAGTTTCCCCCAGCTTGATTCACAGTCCCACTCAAGACTGGGTGGTGGGACAGGTCACGTGCAGCTCTCTCCCCTCCAGAACTCCAGGGCATTTCCTGGAAGGCCGCTGGCCCTGTTGTCGGGGAGGGGTGGAAACCACATGAATTCCCTGCAAAATATATGTAAAAACCAAATTCAGGATATGTTGGGTAGTTGAGGGCCATCCCAGGCTTTAGTTACTATATTCAGTCATAAAGCTCCTATGTTTTGATTAAAGGACTTCTTGGTGTGAGTTTGGCAGTTCACATCTGGTTCCTGCCGATACCCACACCCCCCTCCAACTGGGAGATTGAAGTACCGTTGAAGTGGAGACTGGTGGCAGAGGGACACCACAAGGCCAGGAAAGCAGCTTCAGTCTTCAGGCCATCTTCATTAAAAAATAAAAACATGTCAAGTAGAATTTTAAGACTCAGCTTACTACAGGTTCATGATGTCCAGCACATTGATTTCAACACAAGAGTTAAGTGAAAACTCCTCCTGAAGCACAATGAAGACTTTGGAGACTGAGCCAGGGTGGGATGGGCCTGTCTCCCTCCCCTGCATCCCCTGGCAGGTGCAGCCAGGGACGCGGGACACAGGCACGGCTGCGGACAAGCTGTGGATACCAGGCCAAGCCTTCCATATCAGCCTGCTGCCATCACTTGATCAGAGAGATCATGGATAAATTAGTGAAGTAAACATGCTGATTTTTTGAGTTAGTGATTATAGGTTTATATTTTATAAAGACATCTTAATAAAACAATTGTTAAATCGCATTTTATCTTGAATTCTCTGGAGTTGGATAATGATATAGATATATGCTAGTGTTGGAGTACACACTTCGTTTTAGTGGTCAATTAATTGATAAAATGTCAACAAACATCCTAAATTATGCCTTACGTGAGCTTTATTTCTAAAACTACACATTGGTAGAGTAAACACTACACAAACTAGAATCTAATCTAAATGACACGTTTTTGTTTTCCATTTGTGCAGTACACATTTTGGAACTTCGTACCCAAGAACTTATTTGAACAATTCAGAAGAATAGCCAACTTTTATTTCCTTATCATATTTCTGGTACAGGTAAGGCATCTTGTTAAACACAGATGTAGTAAGGATGTCTTATTCTTAGGGGATTGCATGCTGTTTGCTAAGGAAAGTGCAAGAATTTGCTGCCCCTGATCTATAGCTCGTTGATTTTCGTAAGGACAACATGTTGGTTCTGTGAGACCCGAACAACCTAAAAGACACAGTCACCACCTACTCTACTCTCCTTCATTGCTGGGGGGCATCGGGAGCTCTGTAATCAGAGTTCACAGCCAAGCGACACATCACTACGCTGACCTACACTCTTCCTAAGTGCATGGGGATGCGCCAGAAAAAATTGAGAGAAGTTACACACCAAAAGACAGTTTAGAAAAAAGAAAGGAAGGAAGGAAGGAAGAGTAAAAGATCCAGCAGGGCATGAATTCGGGAACATTATGACAGATGCATTTTAAGAGCAGCAACCTAATTTTTCTGAATTACAAAAAGTACAGTTGAGGACTTTTAAAATCTCCCCAACTAATTGAATTATCCAAATAATATGATTGAAGTAAGACATCAGGGGCAGAGGAGTGAGGCAACACAAGGCCAAGGTGGCGTCAGGACGTATCTGCTGCTTCCTAGCCTTGGTTCTTGAAATGCGCTTTTTAATTAAAGAAAACTCCTACCAGTTTAAAGTCAGTAAAGTGAAATGATTTACTTCCAGTCTAAGTTACCTCTAGTGTTGGATACAGTGGGGTGTTGGCAAAGAAGTTTTTTGAGACATAGTCTAACTTTGTCACCCTCAGGAAGGCCGTAGCCTCACAGCTGACAGCAGCCTCCAACTCCTGGGCTTCGGCGAGTCTCTTGCCTCAGCCTCCTGAGTAGCTGGGACTATAGCCACCCACCACAATGCCCGGCTATTTTTTGTTGCAGTTTGGCCAGGGCCAGGTTTGAACCCACCACCCTCATTATAAGGAGCCGGCACCCTACCCACTGAGCCACAGGCACTGCCTTTTTTTTTTTTTTGCAATGTCCCTGTTGGCCAGGCTAGAGTACCATGGCATCATAGTTCGCAACAACCTCAATCTCCTGGATTCAGGTGATTTTTCTGCCTCAGCCTCCCAAGTGGCTGGGACTACAGGCACCTACCCTGATGCCCAGCTAATTTTTCTGTTTTCATTAGAGATAGGGTCTTGCTCTTGCTCAGTCTGGTCTCAAACTCCTGAGCTCAAGAAATTGACCTGCCTCAGCCTCCCAGAGTGCTGGGATGAGCCACTGCAAAGAATTTTAAATAAATAAATAAAAGCAAAGGCTAAATGGTGGCCGGGGACAAGCAGCCTGCCCGCAGTTGCAGTTTGTGCTCGCGAGGGTGATTCTGCCCTTGTCTTTCTGCTGCAGCTGATCATTGACACACCCACGAGCCCCATCACGAGTGGCCTCCCGCTCTTCTTCGTCATCACTGTCACTGCTATCAAACAGGTAAGTGCTTCGCTGACAAAGAAAGCCACTGTCTTCGCTATGTGAGTTGCCTTTCATTCAAAGCAAGGAAATCTGGCTTGATGTAGTAGTTCGTGGAAGATTTAACTAACTTCTAGAAGTTCATTTTTGTAGCTGTTTTGGCTTGGTACTTAAGCTGAAATGGGAGATGCCTTAGAACTTGGGGTGCTGTTTTGGTGCCGAAAATTACGGTTTTCACATCCTGGATCAACCATAGGTGACTCTTGCTGTCCACGAGTGGCTTCCCATTTCTATCTCCCCAGTGGTCCTGACATGGAGCTCCCTCTTCTAGGTCCCTAGCAAGCAGTGGGCTTGCTCAGGTCCGTCCTGTGTCTTTCTAGTTCTGGTAAACAAAGCCAGCTTCTGAGATTGAGAAGAGCATGTCAGTTTCTCCCACCTCTGTGTATCCAGTTTACTGGCTCAATGTCACTGTCTAATCCCAGAAAGTGTTTATGACCCGAGGAAACTCCATGCCCATGAGCAGCTCCCCACCCTGCCCTGTGAGCAGCCCCTGTCCTGCCCTGTGAGTCCCTGGACTCCTCACTTTTGTCGCTGTGGACTCTCTTGTTCTAGACGTGTCGCACGTCTTCTCCCTGGACTGTCTTGTTCTAGACGTGTCGCACTCACGTTTCTTTCGTGGCTGGCTCCTTTCACGTGGCATACTGTTCTCAGGGTTGCCCCAGGTAGCAAGTGTCTGGTGTCACTCCAGCTTATCACTGATGACACTCCTGTGTGTGGACTCAGCCACTGTGTTTGCTGCTTTGCAGGTGGATGGGCATTTGGGATGCTTTTACTTTATGACTATTTGAATAATGCTGCTATGAACATTTGTGTCCAAGTTTTCTGTGGGCACAGGTGTTCTTTTTTCTCTCCATTCATTTATTTTTCCTTGATAAATGATAAATAATAATATGTATTTATGGGTAGACATAGGTTTTCAGTTTTCCTGGGAGTAGACTTGCTTTGGTGTCTGAGGAACTGGCAGAGTTCTTCCAGGGTGACCAGGCTGGCGCAGTCACATTCCTGGGAGCTGCGCCGAGGGCTCCGTCCTCTGCAGTCTGGCGAGTGCTGGTTCTCATTCGTCTATTTCTTACTGCCGCCTCTGTGTGTTGTGAACCGGTCTCTGTATTTGCATTTCCCTGATGACTAAAGACCTTGAGCATCTTTTCTTTGCTTATTGGCCGTTTGTGTATCTTCCTTAGAGTAATGTCTTCAAATCCTGTGCCCATATTTAATTTATTTGTCCTTTTATAGATAAATTATAAGAGTTCTTCACATACCCTGCAGACAAGCCACTTATCTGCCACAAACTTTGAATCAATATTTGCGTTTCTGTGCAATAGACTTTCTTGAAGGCTGTGTTTACATTCTCTCATGTGCTGGGAATGTCGCAGAGAGCAGAGAATCCACCACCCTTACGGTAAACGGACATTCATATCTGGCAAACCCCAAATCCAGAGGTACACCAGTCAGTTCAGAAAACTTTCCCATTATCTTCCGTTGTGTCTTTTTTCAAGATGCAACACCAAAGTCTTTGACCAGACTGAATGTGTTTGCCTCTGGGGGGGGATTTGAACATCTGTGTCTGTGCTTTCTTACGGCAGAAGGATCCTACACAGCCATCAGCCAGAGGGTCAGGCCAGGCTGCCCCCCGTGCGTCAGCTGAGGGCTGGGTTCCCACCACAGCAGCCAGTGCTGGTTACCTAATAAAACACTGTGCACGAGAGCTGAGGCTGTCATGGGCAGCAGAGCTGGCCAGGGGCCACTGCGAGGCTGGGCCGCCAGGTCTTGTAAAAGACTTAGTTCTGTAATAAAGGAGAAATATGGCCAGCATGTATATTTCCAAGTGAGATATTTATGTTCATCTGGTAGAAGTATAATTGGTGCCAAGTTTCTTGAGGACTTCTGGCATTTTATATTAAAAGGTTGAAAGTCTTATCTTTTGACCCAGATGTTTCCCTTTTAGGAAGTTATCCTAAGGACGTGTCATAATAGGCACAAAGATACACTTAAATACAGTGTTGAGGTGTACTTGGATAATCATCTTTATCAAACATCTCTGCAGTCATAGAACTGCAAAAGTTTAAGGCAGCCTAAATTGCCTTGGAGAACGTGTGCCATGTTGAGGGCACAAAGGAGGATAGTGTGTGTTGTGTGATCCAAGCTTGAGAAACACGGCTCCTACAGGCTCGAGTCACGCTTATGTGTGACTCAACATGGGATTTCGCTTTCCCTTCCCCTCCTTCCTTCCATCCATCCTTCCCTCCCTCCCTCCATCCATCCTTCCATCCATCCTTCATCTGTCCTTCATTCCATCTTTCCATACGTCCTTCTGTCATTCTGTCTTTCCATCCTTCTTTCCATCCTTTCATCCACCCTTACATCTGTCCTTCCATCCTTCCGTCTTTCCATCCATCCTTCCATCCATCCTCCCATCTTTTTTTTTCTTTTCATACCTTGTAGTTTTGTTTTTTTTTGACAATTTGACCAATTTAATAAAATTAGGTATAAATAATTGATATTTTAAATTTTCACTGAGAAAGACCATTAAACTCTAGCTGGTCCGTGGAACATTTGCTGTTGGTATACTTTGAGTTTGTGGCCAGTAATGAGAACATCAATAAAGTCTATTGCACGTTATTTACCTTATAGAAGGTTCATTCTTTCATCAGCCCCACTGAAGAATGGTGACAAACAGTTCATTTTTCCTTGCTTTTTTTTTTTTTTCGTTTTCTCTGTTCATTTGGTTTCTACTTTTTGCCTTCACAAAAATAAAAAGGCTTAAAATTTAATAGCAATAACAATGTTTAAGATAAGGACTAGAAACAAAAACTTCGTAAAGAACAAACGAAGATAAATGCATTTGGAAAAGAAATCAGACGATTGCTGCAACGAAATATTGAGCAACAACAATAATAATAATGCAAAAAAAGTAACATTCACATTGTCAGATAAAAGTATGTCTATCATAGAATGCTTTGACTCTGAGGTTCAGTATGGAATCATCAGTTAGCTACTTTTTTTTCCCAAAGTCTCAAAAAATAGACAACTAATATTTAAAAATAGAAGATAATTTCAAAAAACAGATCATGCCAAATCTTATAGACAATAGAAAAAGAAGAAATACTTCAAAATCATTCTACTTCATCTGGATTATACCTGATATTTAAATTGGAAAAAATATTTTATAAAGGGAGATTGCAAACATATTTCACTTATAAATGAGGATGTTTAGGATATCCTAAACAACATATTAACAAGTTGAATTAAAAATTATTGTTCAAATAATGTACTTTGGTTAAAATTAAATCAAATTTATGTGAGAATTAGTCACTATTTTTTTCTCTTCCTTTCCCCCACCCCCTCCGTCCTCTTTCTGTCTACTTTCCCCTTCCCCCACCCCCCACCATGTCATTAATTGTCGTTAATTGTCCTCATATCAAAGTTGGATAGATAGGATTCATGCTTCTCCGTTCCTATGATGCTTCACTAAGAATAATGTGGTCCACCTCCATCCAGGTTACAAATGCTGCAAAATCTCCATTTTTTTTTTAATGCTGAATAGTATTCCATGGTACACATATACCACAGCTTGCCAATCCATTCCTGAGTTGAGGGGCATTTAGGCTGTTTCCACATTTTAGTGATTGTAAATTGAGCTGCGATAAACAGTCTAATACAAGTGTCTTTATAATAAAAGGTGTTTTTTTTTTTTTTTCCTTTTGGATAGATACCCAGTAATGGGATTGCAGGATCAAATCGGAGGTCTAACTTGAGTTCTTTGAGAGTTCTCCATACTTCCTTCCAAAACAGTTGTATTAGTTTGCAGTTCCACCAGCAGTGTAAAAATGTTCCCTTCTCTCCACATCCACACCAGCATCTGCAGTTTTTTGAGATTTTGTGATATAGGTCATTCTTGTTGGGGTTAAATGATATCTCAGGGTGGTTTCAATTTGCATCTCTCTAATAATTAGGGATGATGAGCATTTTTTCATGTTTGCTAGCCATTCGTCTGTCTTCTTTAGAGAAGGTTCTATTCATGTGTCTTGCCCATTGATATATGGGATTGTTGACTTTTTTCATGTGGATTAATTTGAGTTCTCTATAGATCCTAGTTATTAAGCTTTTGTCTGATTCAAAATATGCAAATATCCTTTCCCATTGGTTGTCTGTTTACTTTGGTTATTGTCTCCTTAGCCATACAGAAGCTTTTCAGTTTAATTAAGTCCCATTTGTTTATTTTTTGTTGTTGTTGCGATTGCCATAGTAGTCTTCTTAATAAAGTCTTTTCCTAGGCCGATATCTTCCAGTGTTTTTCCTTTGCTTTCTTTGAGGATTTTTATTATTTAATGCCTTAAATTTAAGTCCTTTATCCATCTTGAATCAATTTTTGTGTGGGGAGAAAGGTGCGGGTCCAGTTTCAGTCTTTTACATGCGGATATCCAGTTCTCCCAGCACTGTTAGGGAGTCTTTTTCCCAGTGAACGCTCTTGTTTTGTTTATTGAAGATTAAGTGGTTGTAAATTGTTACTTTCATTCCTGACTTTCCATTCGATTCCAAATATCTATGTCTCTATTTTTGTGCCAGTACCATGCCATCTTGACCACTATGGCTTCGTAGTACAGCCTAAAATCTGGTATGGTGATGCCTCCAGCTTTGTTTTTATTATTAAGAACTGCCTTAGGTATACAGGGTTTTTTCTGGTTCCCTACAAAACGCAGAATCATTTGTCCAAGTCTGGAAAATAGGATGTTGGTATTTAATAGGGATGGCAATGAATTGGTAGATTGCTCTGGGAAATATAGACATTTTAACAATGTTGATTCTTCCGTTTGTTAAAGTCCTTTGCTATTTCCTTTCTTAGGGTTTCATAATTTTCTTTATAGAGGTCCTTCACCCCTTTTGTTAGGTATATTCCTAAGTATTTCATTTTCTTTGGGGCTATGGTGAAGGGAGTTGTGTCCTTAATTAACCTCTCATCTTGGCTGTTGTCGATGTATACAAAGACAACTGACTTGTGGACATTGATTTTATATTCTGAGACATTAGGGTATTTTTTGGTGACTTCCAGGAGTCTTGTGGTCGACATACTTCCATCCATCAATCCTTCAGTCCTTCCATCTGTCCTTCATCCTTCCTTCCATCCAGCCTTCCATCTTCCATCCTTCTATCCATCCTTCCATGCTTCCGTCCTTCAGTCTTCTGTCCATCTGTCCTTCCCTCCGTCCTTCCGTCCTTCCATCCTTCCATCCTTCCATCCGTCCTTCCATACATCCTTTCCTTTGCTTTTTTAGGGTTATGAGGACTGGCTTCGCCATAAAGCAGACAACGCCATGAACCAGTGCCCTGTTCATTTTATTCAGCATGGCAAGCTTGTTCGGAAGCAGAGTCGAAAGCTAAGAGTAAGTAATAACTGAAACATTCACCTGGTTCAAAATGAGTAAGATTTAAAAAAAAATTAAGTTTTAGCCAGATCTGGTGTCATCAATGGTCCCAGCTGCTGAGGGGCTGGACCCCTGGAGTTCATCACTGCAGTGAACTACAGTCGTGCCTTTAAGTAGCCACTGTGCTCCAGCCTGGGCAATAGAGAGAAACCTTGGCTCTAAGAACATTTTTAAGTTAAAAAATTGTAAGTTTCATTTTCTGTGGCAAAACAGTTTGAGGATTATTCTGTTGAGTGTACCCCTCCTCTACAGCCTCACACTACTCACAAGCTACTGTTACTACTGCTTCCAGTTTTTGAAAACTTATAGTATTTATTTATTTATTTGGTTGGTTGGTTTTTTAATTGACTTTTTTTTTTGAGAACAGTTTTAGGTTCACAACAAAACCATGTGGACAGTACAGAGCATTCTGTGTTCCTAGCTTACCCCCTCTCCCCCAGCTCTACCCCCTTAACATCTCACAGCAGGATCATCTGAATTTAAAACTATTATGAGACCATACCGACCAACAAGACAGGGAAAAGCCTAAACACTTAAACATTTTGTTTTAAAATGAGATAAAAGCCTATAAGTATAAATTTCACTATGTAGAAATTCATGAAAATTGGAACAGAAAACCTAATTGAGGTTTGGTTTGCATTATAAAAGTTTTTACTTGTTATTGATCTATAATAGTTTGTACATATTCTGATACCTATAAACAGCGTATAATAATCAGGATAACTGGGATGCCCATCACTTGAAGCGTCTGTCTTGTCTTTGTGGTGGGAATGTGACAGTCATCGTACAAATGGTGTGACTGCCATGAGTTGCCCCAGAGTAGCAGGCAGTAGTGGGCTTTAGCCCCCAATCTGCCCATGAACTCGGCACCAGCCCAGGAGGTTCACACCATCCTGCCCCCCTCTTCCTCTAGCGCCCGCCATCTCCTGGGCACATGGCTGCACAACAGCCACCTGCCCCTCCAGCCCAGCCTGGCCCCAGTGTTTTTCTGAAGCCAAAGGAGGGGACAGCAGCCTGCAATCAGTCAACCTGAGGGCAGGAATATCAGCCCCCGCACCCCGACCCCACCAGGAGCCCCAGGGCACGTGGCTCATGGCAGCCCTTCAGAAAAGCTGCCTCACCTTGTTCCCAGTAGTACATGTCTTACACAGTCCCGTGTGCATTTTTAAGTTTTAAACAACACTTTTGGTTTATGAGTTTTGCTGTCCAGGTGTTTTCATACTTCTGAGTAAGCTTCCCTCAGGTAGCTCAGATTGGTGGAGTCTCCCCAGAAGTCACAGAGGTGGTACAGATAGGCCATGGGACAGTGGGGGGCTCCATCTCAGATGCCCTCTGTGCTGTCCTTCAGCGGTTATGCTTCCCTTTGCAAAGTCTCCCAGACTTTCAGGTAAACATGTCTTTCTTCTGGGAAGTGCCTTCCCTACCTTGTACCTGGTGTAGGAGCTGGAGAATTCCAGCCCAACTACACAGCACGAGAAAGGAGACCAGGCCTTTTCCATGTCTAGCTTTTCTTGGCAATAATGACTAATACCCTAGAGGTGCTAGGGCCACCAAAAAAATGACCTGTAAAAATTTGTTTTTCTTTTTTAATTAAACTTTTAATTTTGAGATAATTATGGAGTCATGTGCCATTGTAAGAAATGGCACAAAAATGCCCTGTATATGATTCACCCTCATCTGTCTCTAAGATTTGGACATTTTGAGATTGTAAATGGAATCACACAATCTAACCTTTTGGGGCGGCTGTTACTGCTCAGCCTAACGCCCTCGGGTCCGCCTAACTTGTGGACCAACAGCTGCATTCTTTTGTTGCTGAGGAGTATTACATGGCAGGGGTGTGCCACGTAGCTGTCCCCACGTTGAAGGACATTTAGGTATTTTCCAGTTTGGGGCTCTTTACCAGTAAAGCCACTGTGAACATTTATGTGCAGGATTCTGCATAAATACAGTTTTCATTTCTTTGGCATAAGAGCTTAAGAGTTTGCTTGCTGGGTGGCTGATAGCTCCATTTGTAGTTTTAAAGGAGCTGCAGAGCCACCTCCCCTCCTGCAGCGACATCAGCCTCACGCGTCCCGGCATCTTCAGCGCTTGGTGTCACCACTTGTCATACGAGCAGCTCTGACACCTGGGTGTGGTTTGCGTTCACATCTCCTTGGTGAGCACTGGCTGTCCCTCTGAGTGCCTGTCTGCGGCCTGGTGACAGGACTGTGCATATTTCACCCATTTTCTATTGGCTCATTGCGGGTTCTGCTTGCTGTGGAGTTTTGAGAGTTCATATATTCTGAATGGTAGTACTTTGTCAAGTATGAGATTTGTAATGCTCTTAATGGAACATTTTGTAAAAGCAAAAGCTTTTAATTTTGATGAAGTCTAATTTCTTGATCTTTCCTTTTGGGGAATGAGCATTGCACGCCCTGCCTCACCCTGGAGGCCAGAGGGTCTCCGCTGTGTTTTCTCTGAAATTTTACAGTTTTATGTCATCATAAGTTCAGAATCACTTTGAATTCATTTTTACGTGAGGTGCGAGGTTCATGTCAAGTGGGTTTGTTTTTGTCTGGTTTAGGGGTTTGCTTTTTAATCCGCACCCTCCCATGGGTGTCCAGGTGTCCAGCAAATTTGCCGGCCAGGCTGCCCCTCTGTGGTTTTGCATCTCTGTCCAAGGTCAGCTATGCACACCTTTGTGAAGCTCTTTCTGGAATTTCATTAGGCCTGTAGGTCTAGACACTAATCTCTGATTTGTCTGAGAAACTCGCTATGCACTGTGACCATCATGTCATGGGACAGGAGCCTACAGTGTAGACAGAGCACGGTGACGCTCCGATCCCAGGGGCGCCACCAGCACCCCCATACTGTCCACACAGCCAGGGGGACTTACACTGTGGGGTTTGGTGGCCACACACCTTCCAGTCCACTCACTGAGAGGCTTCCATGGTGATGAAATTAAATAGATGCAGATGGTTACATTTTATTTAAAAATCCACATGATGAACATTCTGTTTCACTTTACTTTAGTGCCACTTTTGCTTTATTTGCAGTCCTGCTTTGATCACCTGACCAGGAAGCCCTTGGAACTCAAGTGTGCCGGTTATGAAACACTCAGACTTAGAGCAAAGCCTCTGGCTGGAATTGGCCACTTTAACAAAACGCTTCAGCGCACTTGTCCTGCTTGATCTGAATCAAGCGTAATCTTGTCAGGATGTCTGTTCCTGCGGTCACTGCACAGCCTCAGCCACAGTGCACCCAGGTGCTCCTCTGATCTGCTGTGTGTGTGGAAACCCCGCCTGGTCTCCCCTTGGCGCCAGCACATGTGTCGAAGGGGCCTCTTTCTCGAGTCCTGGTGTCAGTGAGCACCCTGGGAAGGAGCTCCTGGCACAAGTCTCTGCCAGGTGGAATTTCAGCACTTCCTCTTTCTGTGTGTCCTGCAGGTTGGGGACATCGTCATGGTGAAGGAGAATGAGACCTTTCCCTGCGATCTGATCTTCCTGTCCAGCAGCCGGGGAGACGGGACGTGCCACGTCACAACTGCCAGCTTAGATGGAGAATCGAGTCACAAAGTATGAGCCTCTTATGTGAGGTCCCAGGGCAGGGCCTGGGCACTCGTCTCAGACTGTGCCCGTGTGGCCGCAGAAACTGTCATCCTGCCCGCTCAGCGCCCAGGGAAGAGCCAGGGAGCTGTGGTGCCACATTTGTGTGCATTTACGATGTGTGGCATGTTACGAGACACCTATGTCCCTGTGTACTGAGACGGTGTCATAGGGGACAGAGTGACACAGTCACCATCCCAGTAGGCAGGAGCGGCTGTGCCCCGCTCACTGAGCAGGAGTCTGAGCTGTGCCCCGTGCTCTGCGTGAGCTCTTGACCACTCAGCACTCGCTCTCTGCTTCTGTCCTTCCGCCTCCATCTCCCCCTTCTCTTACCACTTTTCCCTCTCAACGTCTGTAACACATAACCATCTCAGGCTCACCTCAGTGTCGGCCTGTGTCATTCAGCTGACGTGATGTGCCAAATTAAGGATTTAGTGAAGAGATTGTTGGAATTTTAAAATTATTCATTTTAATATTCAAAATTAGTGTCATAACTAGCCTAGAATTACGTGAAGTTACACACAAGTCTAGGTTTTTCCTGTTATTCAGTGACTGTCTTTGTGAAAACATTTAACAAGGATGTTATGAAATCAATCAATGTGGGCAGTTGGTGCTACACAAATCATAATTATAATCATAAAAGAAAAAATAAGCACTATACATTTTGAGGTTTTTGTTACTTAAAAAATGTGAGCATAGCTTAGTGGATCCAATCCTTTCTAAGATATTATCTCACAAATTTACAAGTCTAAAATGGTATTTAAGTAAGACTGATAGATATGGGCAGTTTTAACAATGGATCAACTATGGATTTTCTTTATAAAATCACCAAAGGATATGCCAGTCTTTCATGGGTAATTCAGGATGCTGTATAAGGCCTGTGGATTTTTCAGCTAAACTTACTTCACAGTTTCTATGTAGCACATCCCAGGAGAACTAACAGTCCATAAAGTACTTCAGGAGCACAAAGCCCTGAATGACTGAGGCGTCTGCTGTAAGGGGCTGGTCCCTCCAGAGTGAAGGAACTCGTGATCCAGTCACAACCTCTGTGGGCAGTGGCCGGCCATGTGGACCCCCCACAGAGGGGTGTGGCCGGCCGCGATTGTAGCTGCTGTCTGTTCTGACTCACTGCACAGCCTGCTTGTCCTACACAAGGGCTTCAGAGGCACCACATCTGCCGTGGGGCCTGGTGTGTGGGCTCTGACCTGCTCCTCCCTCAGGCCTCTTGCTGGTGCCCACAGGTGCTGTCGGGGCAGGTGGGTGCTGGATGTGCTCCCAGAGCAGGACTGTGCAGCCTCAGGCCCCTCCCCAGACCTGCTGTCCAGAAACTCGAGGGCAGGTCCCAGGACTGGGGACTGATGGGCCCTGGGGTTCTGCTGCATACCAGGGGCGCAGACACTGGGGGACAGCGCCAGCCACTCCCACAGAGCCCTGGCTGCAGAGTAGGGGTGCTCCCTGTGAGCAATCGGCTGTTTTAAGAGAACAGGGATATGTCAGATCCTGAATTTGTTTCCTATTTGATAGCTGTTCCTATGACAGATAAATCGAAGTGTTCAATTTTGCAGAAGAACTTGCAGCATAGCTATTTGTTCTGTTAGTTTTAAAGTGAGGACACTGGTAAGAATGGGAGAACTGGAATTTTCTGGCACCTAATGGATATGGGAATGTCGGTGGGACCTTCTCAGTGGCCAGGCCTGCCATGTGGCTTATTCATATGCTCAGAACACTAAATCTGGGGTACCCCGGCTGGAGGCACAAGCTGCAAGGTTTGTGCTGGTCATTTTGGCTGTGAGCTCATGTGTCTCATCCCCCTGCAGACTCACTATGCTGTCCAGGACACGAAGGGCTTCCACACGGAGGAGGACATTGGCCGGCTCCACGCCACCATTGAGTGCGAGCAGCCGCAGCCCGACCTCTACAAGTAAGCGGGTCTCAGTCCTCGGCCGCCTCCCACACCCCGAGTGCACTTGTGCCTCCCCGGAACAGTCCAGCAACAGGGTTGTTTGTACAGAAAGTGTAAATCACTAAATAAAAAGTGAGACTGAGTCTAAAATATGTTATTTTCATAGATCAGTACCATTCAAATCTGTAGCTAATTTAAGGCAACCATTTCAAGTTGCTTCAGGGAACAAAATTTATTGAAAAAAAGTAAAGTTTTCTCAATTTTGAGGTAGTCATTTTCAAACAGGGTTAAGGGCCGTTGAGCAGAAGGCACAGCGGGAAGGCAGGAGCAGTGTGGGTTGGCACGTCCACACACCGTGGCTTCTGCACCCAGGACCGCAGCTCACCGTCGCAGCCGCCTCCCGGGGCCAGGCGGGCGCGGGGAGCAGCCACGGGAGCCGTGGGCTTTGGGCCACGGGCACCACAGTAACTTGACTTTCTCGTTGCCAGGTTTGCTGGTCGTATAAATGTTTACAGCGATCTGAATGACCCCGTGGTGAGGTGAGTGCTTCTTGCTAACACTTTGGCCATTTTCATCTTTATTATTACATTAGAAGTTCTGTCCTTTATTGATGAGAGTTTTCCAGCCTTGCTGCTGCTACTTTGCAAGTAGAACTGTGCTCTGCAGAAGGACCAGGATCTGCTCTCTGGTGTGGTTTCTCTCGGACACAACCTGTGCGTTTCAGCAGATAAACGATACTGGGCCATCAGGGAGACCAGGAGTTTTGGGACCCCAGGCAGTGGCTCCGGGGCGGGGAGGGTGTGGCTTTTCCATGAGGAGTACCCAGTGTGTCTCCAGGTGGGAAGCTGGCAGACTTCGGACACAAAGGTCATTTTCTTGGACTGTATCAGTCTGCTTATGATCATTCCCAAGATGCATGTTGGGGAGATAATGACATCCTGGGAGGTGGGAACCTATTGCTGGGGTTGAGTCCGTGACGGGGCTGCTCACAGCATAGCGGTCTCTCCAGCCACGTTCCTGCAGACTCAGCGGCATCCCATGGGGCATGTCCTAGGAGACAGTGGCCCCTTGACACCTCTTCTGGAGGCCTGAGAGGGACACCCCAAAACCCAGCCTTGGTGTAGAGACCCACGCTTGCTCCCAGGCCTAGGGGCTTTTATCTGACACTGATTCAAGGTCCACCTGCTGTTGACGATGAGGTATTTGAATGTTACAGTTTAGGAAATTGCCTTTCAGGAGGTTTTGAAGCTGCTGCTTTTCCATAGGGAAGTAATTTTTCTTCCAATTTAAGCAATCTCCAAGTTGTGGATATACTGTTACGGCATTACATATTAAAGAAAATGTTTTCCCAGAAGTAAAAACAAACTCACTGGGAAATTACTGCAAAATAAATCCTGAAATGTAAGTCCCCGTTCTCAACACCTAGAGAGGCCCGTGGTGTTGCTGTCTTGGGGAGAACATCTGTGCTCTTCTTAGCCTGTCTGGATTGTTGTTACCCACCAACTGGTTGGTAGGCACTTTCTAGGGTTGATGGAGGCCTTGCCTTGTTTTTCCTAAGTGTATTTTATTCTAAAGGAAAATTCCTAGTTACTTTGGAGAACTAAGGTGTATTTCTGTGTGTTGTGAGAATTGATTTGTGTTAGAGTGAACAGAATTAAGTTTACTCACGCCTGTGGGTTTTATACAAAATCATGAAGACTGGGGGCTTTTCATGCTGTGTTTAGGTGAGTTCCACTGCCGAGTCTGGTCTCACTTTGTGTGTTTATACTCTTCAGTAGACTTTTAATATTGGAGTTGTTAAAGATTCTTGTGAATTTGTGGTGTGACAGTTATGAATTATACTTCAAATTCTTAGATTAGTCTGCGTGATAATCTATCTGCCCTGTCCAAACTAGAAGCAAAATCTTTCAAGTGAATTATTCTTAGACTTCCTTTTAGAAGAGCTGTTTGTTTCCATAAACACATAACGTGTTAGCTTTGCAGACAGAAGCTGATCATCCTTTTAACAGTGCAGACTGGTCTGTGGCCCAGGGAGCTCTGTCTGCAGTGACAGTCAGGCAGCGTACGGAGCACTGCTGAGTCCAGTGGGCAGCTGCCGTCCAGGGCCATGCTCTCGGCACCACCAGCCTTCAGCTGGGTATAGTTCTGAGCTGCATCCACCAAATACACTGAAGGCATCTTAAAGTTTATAATATTCAGCAGGTCCTCAATTTTGCCCAGCAGAAAGATTTATTATCAATATGCTATATTTAGCACACTAATAAATTAAAGGCAAACATCAGCAGATCTTCCAGCCCCTCCCTTCACCCCCCACAGAAACCATGAGGACGTTGCCAGTGGCTACATCTTCAGATTTGCATTTTGCTGCTTGTTTCTCTGTCGCTGCTTTGGAAATGAGGAGAGGTCATTTTCCACCAGCCAGGGACCCACCGGGATGCGAGGTCCTCATGGCAGAGACTCACCTCTGAGCTCACTGCTACATGGGGGCGCTCATGACCACAGCAGCTGGGTGCGACTGTCCAGGTTGTGGTCACTGTACACAGACACCCTGCAGCTTGGCTGCTTGCTGGAAAGGGCCCCCGTGTTGTCCTGGCCTTCATCTTTAGAACTGTTACCATGTGAGATGAGACCCCTGAGTCTCACTGAGGATGGGACAGAAGTGCATGCCCTACCCTCAGCACTTCCAGAACCTTCTGGGACCCTCTAGTGCAGCTGCCCTCAGACTGGGGCATGTTGGATGAGGGTTGCCGGGTCCCCCCCCAGGGTTCTGACTCAGGCCTGCCTACTCAGTATGGTCTCTCGGGGGTGCTGGGCATTGCACGACAGGCCAAGATCCTGCATGCACAGGCCCCCATGGGGCGTGTCTGAGATCTGGGGAGCAGGCGCGTCGCTTCCCTGGCCCTGCCCTGCCACCCACTGTCTGCTTCATGCTGGTGCCTCATCCTCCTCCTCTTTACAGGCCTCTAGGATCAGAGAACCTGCTTCTGAGAGGAGCCACGCTCAAGAACACCGAGAAAATCTTTGGTAAATACTTAGTAAATTAAAAACAAATTAAAAAAATATTCAGTAAATTGTTAAAAATAGCTTCTATAATTAAGTATTATGTAGGGGAAGCTGAAGCCCACAGCAGTGTCCTGGGAGTGTTTCTTTATGCGTTGAGGTGCTGTGATGTAGCTGAGACAACTTCGCCTCGATGATATTTAGACCAGTGTTAAGGGGTGACCTGAGCCCTATGGAGTGGCCTCGGAGAATCCAGCTTGTGTATTAAATGCTATAATTTTTGACGCAGAAACATACGATGTGTCCATAAAAGAATTCACAGAATGTATTTCTGCAAGAAATTTCTTGTAATATGTGCCTTTTTTCAGTAGTGTCTCCTGCTTCTAGCAGGTTATTTCCTATGTTTTAATTAAATGAGAAAACTTTTAAAAATAGACAACCGTGCCTTACTGTTGGAAAATCCAACAGAGTTGTCCTGAGTATCTGTGGGGGTTGGTTTAATGCAGGAATGCCCGAGTCCCTGCCAGGAAACAGTGCATCGGTTATATGTGCTCTGTACACATCCTCCCATACACCCTAAATTATCTATGTCTTACTGACAATCCCAAATGCAATGTAAATAATTGTTTGGCTGTGTTGTTTTAATTTATATTATGTTTATGGCCATATTATTTCATTGGATTGTTATTTTATTTAATGGGATATTTTCCATCCCCAGTTGGCAGACCCCCCAACTGTGGAGGGTCCATGGTATGTTAAAGTATGAACTTTATAAAAAACAGAGTCCAGGCTGCTCTGTATACGTGAACAAGTCTTTGTTCTGAAGACACAGGGTGCGGCTCTGGACAGCCAGCTTGCGTGGATGGGTTGGAGGTGTGATTCCTTTTACCCCAGAACCACTTTGGCCATAGCTGTGTGTAAGGTACTAAAAAGGCCCTGGGTCACTGTCACACACTCTTCCTCTCTGCAGGCGTTGCTATCTATACGGGCATGGAGACCAAGATGGCACTAAATTACCAGTCCAAATCCCAGAAGCGCTCGGCTGTGGAAAAGTAAGGCTTTGCACACACCCCCCAACGTGGTAAAAGTGCACCAGTTAAAGCACCATCGGCTGCTGGTCTCAGGGGCTTCAGAAGTAGAGGTTGCAAAGTGAACCCTTCACAAGATCTAGGACCCGGGTTAAGGACCAGCCTGCTCCTCCGCCAAGGCTCCTTCCTTCCAGAGCAGTGCTCCCTCCCCTTCCCCCTCACTTCCTCATTCCCCCTCCTTCCTTCTCCCTCCTCCCTCCCCCAGCCTCCCCTCCTTCCCCACTTCCCCCTTTCCCCTTCTGCCCCTCCCTCTCTCCTCCCTTCCCCCTCTCTCCTCCTTCCTTCCTTTCTTCCCTCCCTCCCTCTTTCCCTCCTAGTAGTTGTAATCACTGAATTTTGAACTTATTTGTTGATACTTTATGGTAGAAAGAATTGATTTCTGGGTGTTCCTTTAAATTACAGAATCCAGGCTGTGCAGAGAGATTGTCAGTAACACAATTATGCACGATTCTCCCTCCTGTCTGCAAACTGTCCCTTTGCTTGTTTCTGTCCCTAGCAGCCTCTGGAATTACATGAGCAGGGGGCACAGGTGCGGGTGGGCTCTGCTTCCGTCCCACTGTGTCCGGTCAGGGGCACTGGCTTGGGGCAGGCGGCTGTGCCCCTCCTGTTCTGTGCCTTCTGGTGTCTTCAGAGTGAGTGACGGAGGCTGTCCTCTGTTGCAGGTCAATGAACGTGTTCCTCATTGTATACCTCTGCATCCTGATCAGCAAGGCCCTGATAAACACCGTCCTCAAATACGTGTGGCAGAGTGAGCCATTTCGAGATGAGCCCTGGTATAATCAGAAAACTGAGTCAGAAAGGCAGAGGAACCTGGTACGGACAGCAGCTCCCTCTGTCTGACTAAACACGGCCTGGCGTTAGTGTGCGACCGATCATATCCGTGTACAGATGCATTCGTTGAGATTTAAAGTCCTAGGAGATACCAGTTGCTCCCAGTGCCTTCGGGAATTTGAACACACAAATGCAGAAAGGTGTGGAGTCCCATTGTAAATTCACATGGATGGTGCCTTACATACTTTTTCCCTGAAACCTTATACTTTATTTAGGGGTGCCTAGTGAATACTTTTTAATGATTGTGAGGTACATGGTACATGTTTGTTGTAATGAACTAGGTCCAGAGCAGGGCCATGTGCAAACTCAGCCCTGTGTGCACTGAGCCCAGAGCAGGGCCGTGTGTAAACTCAGCCCTGTGTGCACTGAGCCCAGAGCAGGGCTGTGTGCAAACCCAGGACCCTGTGCAGTGAATCTAGAGGAGGGTCATCTTGCTGTGTCAGCCTGTCTCTCCCACAAAACTGATGGCTTTAAAGATCAGAGTAAAACTATGCAAGAAAGTCATTCTTACCAGGCTAATTTTTTTGACTTTCTAGGTTGTTACCTAATAAGTTTGGTTATATGAGGTCAGAAAGGAATCTTATCACTGTGCAAATGCACATGTACCTGGGGGCCCCCGTCAGTGTGGGTTCCCATCACAGACGCACATTTATTGTAACGTGGTTTAGTCTCGTCCCCCCCCTCCCCCCGGGGAGCTCTGCTGGGCAGCCCCTGCCCTGGTGGGTCCTGACCCAGAAGTTGCTGCTGAATGCCCTTCACCCCTCCCACCTACCCCTCACCCTTCATCCCTTGCTGTGGACCTGGAGCGTGTCAGGGGACAGCCCTGCAGAACCCACGCCTGTGTCTAGGGCCCAGATGCGCCTCGACCTGGCTACTCCCCGGTGGGCTGACCCTGCAGGGTTCTCAGTTCCTCAGGGCGTTCACCGACTTCCTGGCCTTCATGGTCCTGTTCAACTACATCATCCCCGTGTCCATGTACGTCACTGTGGAGATGCAGAAGTTCCTGGGCTCCTACTTCATCACCTGGGACGAGGACATGTTTGACGAGGACACGGGCGAGGGGCCCCTGGTGAACACATCGGACCTGAACGAGGAGCTGGGCCAGGTCAGTGTCTGCGGCTGTGTCAGGTGACAATGATTGACCATGGGTCGCTGGCCATCCTCTGATGTCTCGTGTGATACTTTCCATTTGAGTTCACCCACAGAGCTGTGACCCATAACTGGTGACAGATGAGGGCAAAGTTGCTTTGACCTTGTACAACAATTGATGGTGGTTTTGTCTGTGTCACATGTGGCGGCTAACACATCCTGGGTGTCACCGGTACTCCGCGTGTGTCAGTGGTGTGGCCTGGAGCTGGTGGCTCAGGTGAGCACCGTTCCCCCACCCATCCTCACTGTGGTGCTGAGTTCTCACGGTGCTGTTTTTCCACTGTAAAGATGAGCAGGCCCAGGCTGAGAGAGCCATCCTGGGCCTCTGTCTTGCAAGGAGGTCCCACTGTGCCTTGATGGCCTGTGAGCTCAGGTGCTTCCCCACTCCACACCACGAGTTCTCAGGTGGTCAGAGGAGGGACATGACAGATTCCTGCCAGGCCAGACCACAGTGGGGACTAGATGAGGCTACAGACGTGAGGTACTGGTGGCAACATGTGGAGTGACCACCACGGTGGCAATGGCCATGGCCCTGCTGCACTAGGGTCCCCACAGCGCTGGTCTGGATTTGCACCTGCAGACCCACTGCCATGGGCAGGGGCTAAGGAGACACTGGGCTCAGTTCTCTCAACCAGAAGGGGCCACCTCCCTGCCCTTCCCAGCCTGAATGGTTAGGGAAAGGCAGTTTGGGAAACGGTAATTCTTTGGTTTTTAAAAAAAGTTTATTCTTTAAACTTTTGGGAGCATTTTTACGAACAGGGCCACTTGAGATTGGCAGCTGAAGCCTCCACCACGGCCCCCAAACAGTCTGGCAACAGAGCAGACTCCAGGAGCTCTGCCCCCACCCACCCCTAGAAGAGCACATACCCTGGGAAGACAGCAGCTCCTGGTTGAGGGGTCAGACTTTTTCAGTCTGTCCATCCCCCTCCCCTAGGTTCATTACTGCAGTCAGCAGCACGCAAGCCAGAGCTTAATTGTTCCATAGCAGGATATTCTTATCTTAGTCCTATCCTTTGCAATAATTGATGGTGTATTTTGTGTATCCCTGAGAGCATCATCAGGAAAGATATTCCTCAGTGACAGAAATATCCAGTAATATTCTCACACACCTTCCTCCCCAACCCCATTCACTTCGCTGGGGGCCGTCAGAATAGGAGCTGATGTCTGTCAGACCTGATCAAACCGTGCTCCAGCAGGAGGCTGACTGGCCCCGCACACAGCACTGAGGTCAGCATGGCCAGCTGATATGGGCGGGACCCACCTGCGCATGGTGGTTGATGCAGCAGAACCGGGTGGCTGCTCTGTGTGTATAGAAGAAACTCGGCCACCACCCACGTGTCTGTGTCCCCTAAGAAGTCCTGGGTGGCAATTGTTATCTCCTGTTTCTCAGATAAGACACTGGGGCTCCAAAGACTTTTCCATCAGCCATAGCAGGCAGCAGCAGGGCCGGGGCCCTTCTGAGCACAAGCCGACGACTGCAGTCAGGGCATCTTCTGTGCTAGTGGCGAAGATGACAGTAGCCTTGATTAGTATCTGTCTTAGGCTTGGCTGTCTCACTTTGAGAGAAGAGAATCATAGGCCAGTATTCATGATGAATATAGTTGCAAAAATCCTCAACAAATACCAGAAAACCAAAGTCAGAAGCATGTTAAAGATTCCACCAAAAATCTGTTAGAACTAAGAAATAAATTTTGCTAATTTGTGGGATACTAAATTAGCTTACAAAAGTCGTGCCATTTCTGAACAACAATAAACTACTTGAAAGAAAATCAAAGACTTTCATGAACTTGTTTAATGTAACAGAGAAACAATCATGCACAGCCTATGAGGGTAAAATTAGTGTTGTAGAAATGTTCTCCTAATGCCATACCAGTGTGGGGAGGGCCCTGGCCATGTGTGTCTGAGCAGAGCGCCTGGCGCCTCCCCCGGCGTCCTGACATCTGGTCCCGCAGGTGGAATACGTCTTCACAGACAAGACCGGCACTCTCACGGAGAACAACATGGAGTTCAAGGAGTGTTGCATCGGCGGCCACGTCTACGTGCCCCACGTTGTCTGCAACGGGCAGGTGCTCCCCGACGCCACTGGTATCGACATGATCGACTCCTCGCCTGGCGTCAGCGGCAAGGTAAATGGCCCCCCACTCTTTCTTCTGGGGCCTCATCCGTGGGCTGAAGTGATGCAATGTGCCCTCCCATGGCTAGTGACTCCCCTGTTAGAACCAGGCTGGGCAGATGGCATGCTGAGTGGGGTGAGCACACACACGCACATGGGCTCACGTACAGACATGCATTGCACGTGTGTGCATATGTGCACACACCCAGACTTGCACAGCCACACACATGCACACAGAGAGACACATATACATACACATAGTACACGTGTGTGCTTACATGCACATGCCCAGGCTTGCGCAGACAAACAGACATGTACATGCACATAGACACCCAGGGTACGTGTGTGCATATGTGCACACACAGACACACAGACAGACACGCACACGCCTGAGCACTGTGGCTGCAGATCCCAGCACACCCAAGTAAGGCTGGGGTCCCTGGGGTCAGTGCAGTGTGATGAGGATTGGGTCGGCTCATGTCAAGGTGTGCAGTTGTGCCCTCCCACCCCAGGGCACTGTGTCCCCTCACGTGTTCCCAGTGGGCTGTGGGCAGGGTCAGGGTGGAACCCACCCACCTGGCCTCCCGAGCTTACTGCACAGAGGAGTCCCGGGAATGGGGGTCAAGGAGCTCAGCCTGCGTCACTTCACCTCCCACACTCTTCCTTGCAGCTGCCGCCCTGTGGGGGCTTTAGGGTGAGGTCACAGCGTGAGCACATAGCTCCATGGGTCCTGTCTGGGATGAGGTGCGCAGCTGTCGGGAGACTGGTTCCCACAGGCGCCAGGCCTGGGGTGTTGTTGATGTCTGTGCTTGCTGCGCTTGGTGGCACAGAAGCACCTCTCGGTTGCTTTCCTGGAAGCTTGGCAGTGCCAGCCCTCTGAGCGCATGAAGCCCCGAGCGTCTGGCAGCTCAGTGCCTCTCAGTTTCCCTGTGCAGTGATCTCAGCCCTACACCACGGGAGTGTTTGGGGGAGGGAAAGCCACGGTCAGACGCCACCTCCTGGCGGCAGGCTCAGCCGACCAGCCCTTACCTGGCAGCTGCATGGCCCGTGGCCCCAGCCCACATGCCATCTCCTGCCTCCTTCCCATTTGTCTTAAGCAGAGAAGCCATAGTGTGGGGTTTGGGGCTTTTCATTTTCATAGGAACGTGAGGAGCTGTTTTTCCGGGCTCTCTGCCTCTGCCACACCGTCCAGGTGAAAGACGATGACAACGTGGATGGCCCCAGGGTGTCGCCGGACTCCGGGAAGTCCTGTGTGTACATCTCATCCTCGCCCGACGAGGTGGCGCTGGTCGAGGGCATGCAGAGGTGGGTTGGAAGAGATTTGCATCTCACGATCAGGCTCTGCCTGTTTCCAGCCCATCATGGCCCTGTCTTGGGAATGGTCTCTCCGCCCCGTGCCACATGTCTGCTGAGCGGTCATAGCCTTGTGCTCAGGGCCCCGACCCTGGGTAAGGAGGCCCCTTGTGAGCAGCTTGGGCCCTGGCGCTGGAGCCCCCACCTCTGTGTTGTGTGGGCAGCTTTCCCTCCTGAGCCCGGACCATATGCATCAACCACGCCTTTTTAAAGGTGCACACAATCCTACTCCTCCTTTCATACAAAGCTCCCTCCTACGTCCTTAAAAACTGAAGCCCAGACGTCACCATGCTCCCAGAGTTAGGCTTAGGAGGAGTGCCAGGCTGGGGTCTAGGGGTCCCTCCCTGCCTTTTCTTTGGGGTCATGTGGTATTAGTTCTGTATGCATTCTGCTCCTGGAAGATTTTTTCTTGGGAGCTCTTACTACATCATGAGATACAGCATTTTAAGCAAACGCTTGGAAAAAACTTTTTTTTTGGTAGAGACAGCATCTCTCTTTATCACCCTCAGTAGAGTGCCGTGGCGTCACACGGCTCACAGCAACCTCCAACTCCTGGGCTTAGGCGATTCTCTTGCTTCAGCCTCCCAAGTAGCTGAGACTACAGTGGAAAAATAACATTTTTAACATTCCAGGTGCCTGGTGTAATTTAAAGTCAGCAAAGTCTTTCTCAAGTTCTCAGAGCTCACGATTCTTATGAATAGTAAAGGCTATAAATCTCCCTCTGGCTGCCAGGACAGGGGTGTCACTGTCAAGAACAGGGTGGTCAGGAGGAAGAACGTGTTGGCGCTTATCACCTGGCAGGCAATTTTCAGTGTCACTCAACTACTGTGTTTGCCTCACCAGTTGGATCAGTGGCCCAGATCCTCACAGGATACAGCCTTGGACCCTTACGAAATATTTAAACCCGCGGTGTCTGCGAGGCTTCTCACAGCTGAATTTACTCCTTCCTGGAAAGCAAGGGCTCAGGAACCCGGCCCCTGCAGCCGTGGGTGTCAGTAGGGACAAGCCGCACAGCTGACCTTCAGCCCCATCAGTGCTGCGACGCAGCTCTCCATGGTCCCCAGCACTGCAGTGTCACTGTGGCCATGTCAGCAAGTGCGTCCACCTCCCTGTGCCCTGGCAGCCTGTCAGTCCCACAGCCAGCTGCACCCTTTTTCTCTGCCCGGGCAGCAGGTGCCTACACAGCCCGGGGAGCGCCGCGCTGTCAGGTGTGCAGGAGAGGGCTCAACACAGACAAGTGTCCACACACGGGACGAGACCCCTGCGGGGCCCAGATTCCCATCAGTAACATGTGCAGGTCGGTCTGGAGATGGGCGAGCGTCCCTCACGCTGACCTGACGTTCTCTGCCTAGCACCCACCCGTCAGTGAGGCTATTAGGAGAACTGGGGCGGGCACAGGCCCCTGCTGAAAGCAGCTGTGTTGGTGTGGCAACCACACTGTAGCACTAAGGAGGGTCAGATAGAGTAGAAATTGTGTTGCTCCTGGAGAATTTAAGTTGATTAATAAATTCAATATTGTGGTTTCCTAATTTTATAATGCAACTTAGAACTTCTGATTTATTGGAAGTGTTTTTCCTTTTTTTTTTTTTTTTTGCAGTTTCTGGCCAGGGCTGGGTTTGAACCCACCACCTCTGGCATATGGGGCCAGCGCCCTGCTCCTTTGAGCCACAGGCACTGCCAAGTGTTTTTCCTTTTTGAAAAGAAAGCTTTTCCAAGATGTAAAACAAATATTCTATAAAAGAGAACATCAGCATTGTGAATTAAGCCTGGATTTGTCTTCTTATTTGCAGACTGGGCTTCACATACTTAAGGCTTAAGGACAATTACATGGAGATATTAAACAGGGACAACGACATTGAGAGGTATGTGCGCCCCGCGTCAGAGCATGAGGATGAAGGGGAAGGGTCTTTCAAGGTTCTCTGCACTCTGCAATGCCCACTCTCCCTCTTTCTGCTCCCGTCATGGGAACCTTCCTGGGACCTGCCTGCTGGTTAGAGGGGCAGGTGGTTTCCAGAGGCTCCAGACAGTTGTCCCTGGAGGTGTAAATTGACATTTAGTGAAGAAGCATTTCACTGTCAGACATGTTTGGGTCACAGGCAGGCCTTACTGCTGGTCTCAGGGCTTCTGGTGTGTTCTGACTCCAGCAGGCAGCAGTGCCCCCTGGGGAGCAGGGCTCTGAGAGCACAGCCTACCTTGGAGGACAGCTGCCCACTGGTGCTCTTGAGAGACCAACTTGATGGTGGATTGCCTTACTTTTCCCGTCTTTGAAGATCTTTTGACTCTTAGGGACTATCTCAGGCTCCATCTGGCTGCCCTGGGACTGTGCCACCTTGCACTGATGTGGGCGGTTAGGTGGCAAGTCTCCATCACCCCAAACTTACAGTGCGAGGAGCTGCAGAGACGGGTGGCAGAGGACGTGGAATTTGGTGGTGACAGCCCATAGAGGACTGGATTTTAACATTTTGCTCTTATGGAAAATAAACTCCCAGGCGAAGAGTAGGAACCTTGCAACTCAGGACTGGCTCTGGGACTCCCCACCCTCGCGGTTGCCATGGTGCTGGGCCCCCCGGGCCAGGAGCACCCTGGGCAGGGATTTGCCATTGGGGCTTCTGGTTTCCGATGGTGAAAGCACCAAGGTCTCTGCTACCACCAGAGTGCACGTCCAGCCCACTGAGCCCCGCTCTGGCAGCGCCTGCATTGGGAGAGCCGCCTCAGCTCCCTGCTAGGTCGTAAGCCCCGAGAAGTTTACAGAGGTAGCTGTGGGGGTCACCAAACTGTTTTTGATGTTCCAAATGCCATGGAGATATTATGAGTTTCCTGGTAATAATACTGCACAAGCTAACTTAGCTCATGTTCTTAGCTTTTCTATGGTTCTTACCAACATAGTGGTACCTTTACGGGGATTGGAAGCTTTGTGGGTCTGTGTCCCTGGCTTTGCCATAATGTGTCAGCATTAGAAGGGGCCTGCAGCCAGTGTGGCATGGGGCATGGTGAGGTCCAGTCCCCGTTGTGGGCCAATGGGCCATCCTCCCTGCAGGAGCTGCTGCCGTACCCTGCAACCCTCGGGGTAGAGGTCCCTGTGCAGAGGCCCCTTGCAGGGGCACAGGGGGCTGCCAGCCAGGTGGGTTGCACAACTTCCCATGTTTCTTTTTCAGGTTTGAGTTGCTGGAAATTCTGAGCTTTGATTCAGTAAGAAGAAGAATGAGTGTAATTGTGAAATCTGCTGCAGGTAGAGATGTTGTGTTCTCGTGATTCCTTCGATTATACTTGGTGGTTGTGTTTTATTCTTTTTTTTTTTTGGAGACAGAGCCTCAAGCTGTCACCCTGGATAGAGTGCTGTGGCATCACAGCTCACAGCAGCCTCCAATTCCTGGGCTCAAGCGAGTCTCCTGCCTCCACCTCCCAAGTAGCTGGGACTACAGGTGCCCGCCATAACGCCCGGCCTTTTTTTTTTTTGGTTGCAGCGTTATTGTTGTTTGGCGGGCCTGGGCTGGATTTGAACCCGCCATCTCAGGTGTACATGGCTGGCGCCTTAGCCTGTTGAGCCACAGGTACCGAGCCGGTTGTGTTTTATTTTGATGGCTAAATTCTATGGGAAGTTTAAAGGTTTAAGATTTAAGGAGCATTTAGTCTCTGGTTTTTTGGTATAGATAAACCCTTTCATGATTTTTTTTTTTTAACTTAAAAAATGAAAACATAACGTGTAGGAATGAGTCCCGGGCGTCAGTGCTGAGCTAGGGTCCAAGCACTGCTGACAGCTGCTTGTTTAACCCCAGTGACAAGCCCCCCCAGCTTTTCTCCATGAACATCTAAATATTGTGTCTTTAAGTAGTCTTTAAGAAAGGTAACGTAGGGCAGCACCTGTGGCTCAAAGGACGAGGGCGCTGGCCCCATATACGGGAGGTGGTGGGTTCAAATCCTGCCCCTGCTAAAGACTGCAAAAAAAAAAAAGGTAACGTGAGCCTACAAATGTATCTATAATGACTTTCTGTGTGAGCTTGTGGGCTGCCCAGTTGCTGTGACAGAGCATCTTCACCTGAGGAGAACATACTCCGTTTTTGCCTTTGTGATGGGAGGGTAAACAGTGGTGACTGCTGGGTCAGACCCCTCCGCCAGCCGTGATGACTTCACAGTGGCCTGTGCATGTGAGCCTGTTGCCAGCTGGCGGTCTTGAGTCTCGCTGGGCTCCGTCCATCCCTGGAAGCACCATGGCCAACTCCTCAGGGCCCAGCAGTTTCCCCTCAGAGTCAAACTAGCAAAAGTAGGGAGAAAGCAAGCCGTGCCAGGAGACTCCGCTAACTCTCAGGCCTTACAACCGTCTGTAGCACCTGTAAAAGAAGCCTTGACGGTTGGACAGGGTGTCTGCAGGGCAGCATATGGAGACATTTCCCAAGTGCTGCGGCAAGAGGACGCTCCAGCCTGCGCCAGAGTCTGTGCCATCTGAACGGCCAGGATAACAGCAATGAATAGTGGGGTTACCTCACTGGTCGTCTTGCTGTGGGGCTACTTGGCACCGAGTGGTGGAGCTGTGCCGGGAGATTCTGTTCAGGCGGGACGTGCCCGCCACCTGCAGAGCTGCTCCTGTCACTCACTCTCAGAAACAGCCTCTGCGTAGTCCAGAACCACCCAGACCTAGTATGGACATCACGACCACACCTTGGAATCTTCCCAGATAACTCCCATTCCTGTCAAAAAGCTTACAAGGAGCTGGGTCACACTGGTAGTTGGAGCCTGAGGCATTTGTGCCAGTAGAATGTTCCCGTCCACCAGGACATGTCTGTGGATGTCCTCAGGCGCCTCTGAGGAACCAAGAGCCACTGGGGGTACATCCTGCCCTCAGAAACCAGCCACAGCCTCAATTAATTTTAAAAGAAGTCTGAGCATTTAACTAAAGGACTTGTCCTCCCCAGGGAGGTGCACTGATGGCACAGATCTCACCTGGGACAGGGCAGCCATCAGAGTAGGGTCTCAGCCCCACCCCCTGTGCCTCAGAGAGACCTGCTGCCACTGCCTGTCTCTGTGGCCTGTACCTCTATGGGACACCTGTGGTTCTCTGCAGCTGAATCTTAGGCAGGACTTGGAGTCACAAGCCACCAGGCTGCATGAGACCCCTCGGGGGGAGAGACAGTGAGATGTGAGCAACCCAGTGACACCAGATCAAGCGCTAACTCTGCATGCTCTCAGCTGACACGAGGCAGCTGCTGCTGAGACCTCTGCTTGTCACACTTGGCTTTCCATTTCCTCAAGCCGTGTTGGGGGGGGGGGTGGGCACAGCAGGAAACCAAGCCCAGCTATGGGGACTCAAATTGTGGTTTTGCTCATCTCCAAAAGGCATCAGAGCCCTTCTCGGTGTGGAGTGCATGGCCCACCAGCTGCAGGTCCACAGTCACCCCATTCATGACCATGTTATACGGGGAAGACCAGACCCCTGTGTGTGGCTGAGTCAGGGAACAAACGCTTATGCCCAGAGCTGGGCCAGCAGGTGCCAGACTGCTCTCGCTTGCTGTGGGTGAAGTGCCCCCATCTCCTGAACTTCTGCATGTCAAGACTCAGCCTGAGCACATCTGTAGGCCACAGAGTCCCAGGTCTTCCATTGGGTGAGGAACTGTAAGGTTAAGCCATTCGCCTGCACCCTAAGCCATAAAACATGGTTTTCCCAGGAAAACCTTGTTGTAGTTCACCACAGGTCACTGCACGATCTATACTGTGAGTCTTACTGCAAAGAGTGTCTGATAACCCACAAGCACTGCTGGGCTCTGTGTGCAGGGCAGGGAGTCCTGCAGTTCTCAGCCAGTCCCGGTGACTGCTTCTCCATGGTGAGCGACAGAGGGTCTGGGCCACAAACCCCGAGGCCATGTGGGTGTTGTCTGCATCAACTCCCTGTGCCCACAGGCTCCCTCTCTGCCTGTTCCTGAAGCACCTGTGTCATTGACCCTGTCCATTCCTGGTTCCAATTGGCACTGCCCCCAGCCATGGGCTTCTGTGAGGATGGGTTGTGTCAGGGTCCCTCCTTTTCTCTGTGGGTGGATCCCAGGAGTTAGGGCGAGTTGTGTCTGGGTCCCTCCATCTCTCTGTGGGTGGATCCCAGGAGTTAGGCGAGTTGTTTATGGGTCCCTACATCGCTCTGTGGGTGGATCCCAGGATTTAGGACGAGTTTTGTCTGGGTCCCTCCGTCACACTGCGGTGGGATCCCTGGCTTTGGGCGAGTTGTGTCTGGGTCCCTCCATCTCTCTGTGGGTGGATCCCAGGAGTTAGGACGAGTTGTGTCAGGGTCCCTCCGTCTCTCTGCGGGTGGATCCCAGGAGTTAGGACGAGTTGTGTCAGGGTCCCTCCATCTCTCTGTGGGTGGATCCCAGGAGTTAGGACAAGTTGTGTCAGGGTCCCTCCATCTCTCTGTGGGTGGATCCCAGGAGTTAGAACCAGTTGTGTCTGGGTCCCTCCGTCTCTGCAGGTGGATCCCAGGAGTTAGGACGAGTTGTGTCAGGGTCCCTCCGTCTCTCTGCGGGTGGATCCCAGGAGTTAGGACGGGTTGTGTGTGGGTCCCTCCGTCTCTCTACAGATGGATCCCAGGAGTTAGGACGAGTTGTGTCTGGGTCCCTCCATCTGTCTGCAGGTGGATCCCAGGAGTTAGGACAAGTTGTGTCTGGGTCCCTCCGTCTCAGAAGGTGGATCCCAGGGGTTAGGGCGAGTCGTGTCTGGGTCCCTCCGTCTCTCTGTGGGTGGATCCCAGGAGTTAGGACGAGTTGTGTGTGGGTCCCTCCGTCTCTCTACATGTGGATCCCAGGAGTTAGGACGGGTTGTGTGTGGGTCCCTCCATCTCTGGACATATTGTTCTGTGTGAAAACGGACAGCTTTTCCGAGGAGATCCGCTATTCGCCTTCATGATGTTCTATCCTGGGGTATCTCCTTCCTCCTCCATTCACCAGAGGGGAGACGGGGTTAGGAACAGAATTCCAGGAGCCAGATCCTCTCCCTGGCTCCTGACCTCTCCTATGAGGTTTCCAGTGAGACTTTGGGGTCATCTGTAGGTTTAATTTTTTTCCTACTGTAACATGTTAGCTGGTTCTAATGGTCTGGTATCTCTGGTTTTTGTTTTTTAATAATGGAATGCTTTGAAAAATAACTCAGTCTTCATACTGTGATTAACCATCTTTATTTGGGGGGGTCACTTTCTAGGAGAAATTTACCTGTTTTGCAAAGGAGCAGACTCGTCGGTGTTCCCCAGAGTGATCGAAGGCAAAGTGGAGCAAGTCCGGACGCGGGTGGAGCACAATGCAGTGGTGAGACGGCGCTGGCGCCCGGTGCTCCTGCGGGTGGGAGGGGAGACTCCACGGTGCCCGTACCCTGCCTGTGGTCACGAGCATTCAGAGAGCAGGACAACCCTGTTGACTTTGGCTCCGGGCCCTCCACTCAGGGTGCAGGCTGCCACCTCCGCAGACCAGGCCTGTCCGCAGCTGGCAGGGTGGCTGGCTGAGGTTTTGGGGACCAGAATCCTAAGCACATTTGTGCATCTTGGATTGGCACAGGTAGGGCTGTATCCCAAAGGATTTCTAGAGATCCACTTCAGACGTAGATTAGCACTTGGGTTTCCCTGGGAACGTCGCCTGCTTGGTTTCGTCTCACATCACTTTCTGGAGCCTGTGGTGTCATTGGTTTCGTACTTGAGCAACACCTCCAGCAACCCTAGGCATCGCCTCGTCCAACCTTCACTCTCGGGAGTGCCATGGGTGTGGGGCCGGCCCTCCCCCACTTCTGGTTCCCGGGTGCCCTCCCGCTGCTCCCCCTTCCTTCTGCTCTGACCTGGCCGCCGGCCCTCACTGTGGCCAGGCAGCCCTTCTAAACCTATTCTCACTGTCTGCCCTGGTGGTGACGGGCTCCCTCCCAGAGATCCAAAAGGAATGACCCTAAGTGTCTGCACACCACACAATTAAGAGTTCAAAGAATTGCCCCGGACCAGAGATGTTCCCGCCAAGGTAATTTGGAACAGAGCTGTGAATGTTCAACGTGCTGTCACGTACAGTCACTGTTCACCATCAACTTTTGTGCTCATGACCAGGCTCAATTCCGGTTCCTTTATTGCAGATACAGCATTAAGAGTTTCTGTGGGTGTTCATTTACTTAACTATTAAAATTAAAAAAAAAAAAAAAGGATTTGTTCGGTGGATGGAGCCCTTATTTCAGAGACTGGACCCACAGTGGCCAGCACAGGCTCCACTTCCTTTGAGCACTTGCCACTTACTCAGCTCTAAGTCCCTGTTATAATTCGTGACACCTGCCAGTCACAGCAGCTGCAGTTGAACCAGCAAGAACCCCCAGGGCAGCACTGGCCTGGAGTTGTCAGCTTTCCTGGGCAGGATCCAGAGGACAGTGGCATCCTGCAGAGGCCAGGCCGCTGTGTGCCAGGAAGATGCTTGATGCCCAGCAGCAATGCCAGGGCTCACCCTGGTCTACACGTGGGTGGTGTCTCAGCACGTGACATGCGTTAGCACATGATACGCTTTAGCACATGGCATGTCAGAGTGCGTCCCAAGAAGCAGCCTGTCTGTGGTTGACTTGCAAGCATGTTCATGCACTGCCACAGCCAGCTCACGCTGTGTCACTGGGCACTCGACAGCCATGCGTCCCATGTGGTTGGTCCTTGACAGAGGTTGTTTGTGTCATGGCCTGAACCTTGAGTCTCTTCCTCACCTGCTAGACCCTTGGTGCTGCTGCACTAAAGGAGCAGAACAAGCCTGGTGTGGATTGTGTGATTTTAAAGCCTGTCTCCTTGTTTGAAAGCTTTATTGAGATACAGCTGACAAGCGTTGATCTGTTTGTACACACACAGGTAAGTTCTGATGTGTGTCCCATGGGAAGGCTCGGCCACAGTCAGGGTAAGGACTGCACCCACCACTCCAGATGGTCCTTGCACCTTGATGCCCTCCCTTCTCCCCTGACAGGCCATAGCCTTGCTGGCCACACAGCAGATGAGCGCCCCAGCCTGGACTCCTATGTCAGTGGAAGCAGAAGCACACGCCCATTGTCTGGCATTCTGCACAGAGCTGTGCTGAGGCCCATTGTGCTGCTGCAGGCCCAGTGGCTCGGTTCCTTATACTGCTGGTGATGAGTCATTGTGTGATGGACCGTGGCGTGCTCGTGCATCCCCAGCTGGGGCCTCTGGTCTGCCAGGAGGATCCTGCACGCGTGCCTGGGGGGACCAGTGCGTCTGGGCTCTGTGCAGCCATCTCCCTTTCGGAGTTTCTACGATGGTCCTCCCTGCTCAGTGGTCCTATGTTCTTCTTGCTTGGGGGTCTTGAGTACCTTGGATCTGTGGGTCTTTGTCGAGTCTGGGAATTTTTAAGCAGTTGATCTACAAACACTTCTTGCTTTCACCCTCCCTTTCAGCAATTGCAATTATCTGTGTCTTCAACTGCTGATGTCATTCCACAGCTTACTAAAGACATTTCTCTTTTCAAAATGTTTCTATCACTTTGTCTCAAGCTCACTGACCTTTTCTCAGGCAGCATCCCCAGAATTGGGACTTAACCATCAGGTGGTTTTGTGGCCACCCTCTGCTCCTGGACTTGGAGGCACAGTTGTGGTGACTGTTTCCCTGCTGACCGCACTGGCTCTGGGTCTGGGCAGTGGAGGGTCCCCTTTGGAGCAGGACTCGGCCTCTGTGTGCAGTGCCTCTGGCCGGGTGCTTGCCTAGTGACTTAGGTTTCGTTTCTCGGAAGCAGTTTGTTCCCTCCAGGCGGTGCCTCTGTGGTGTGCCTGGCGGGTCCCCAGAACTCTGCCTGCTGAGTGCCCTGTGAGCCCCTGGCAGCAAGCATCCTCTCCCTGCTCTAACAGCCTCTGGCCACTGTGCACACATGCTCACACCTCTGTCCTCTGCTGGACACGCAGGGGTCATGTGCTGCCTCTATCACCTCTCACTTTCCAATACCTGTCAGGTGTTCTGCTCACCCTCAGCTCCACCTGTAAGTCGGGGAACCCACAGGCCCACCTGTGTCCCTTCCTGTGCCTCAGCCTGGAGCTCCCCAGGCAGGGAGCTGAGTGTTTGCAGAGCTCCACAGCATTTTATTTTGAAATATTATAGTTTTGCAAAAAGTAAATATAGCTGTCAAGAGACTATGCAGAAAAGACCAGGTATGGCAGTTCACACCCAGCACTTTGGGAGGCTAGGGCAGGAGGATTGCTTAAAGCCAGGAGTTCGAGACCAACCTGAGCAAGAGAAAGAACTCATCTCTATAAAAAAATTAAGAAATTAGCCAGGCATGGTGGTGGCTCCTATAATCCCAGCTGCTCAGGAGGCTAAGGCAGGAAATCCTTGAGCCCCGGAGTCCGAGGTTACAGTGAGCTGTGATGACCCACAGCGCTTCAGCCTGGGTAACAGTGAGACCCTGTCTCTAACGGGAAGAAGAGGGCAGAGAAGTCCTTTGTACCCTTCAGGCCTAATGTCAAACCACATTTATTTTCCCTTTTGTTATCTGTGCTTTTGGCATCATCTTTATGAAACTGTCATCAACTCCCAAGACTATAAAAATTTGCCCATTTTTTTTTCATAAAGTTTTATAATTTTATCTCTTAAGCTTAGGGGTTTGATTCATTTTGTACTAATTTTTGAATATTTTATAAGAGGCCAGTTTTAATCGTTTGCCTGTGAATATCTGGTTTTCCCAACAGCATGTGGTGAAGAGACAATTCTTTCTGCCTCCAGCAGTCCTGGGGCCCTGCTGGAAGTCATTTGGCCGCATACGTGGGGCTTTAGTCCCAGGCTTTTGATCCTGTTCTGTTCTCCCTGTCTGCCCTTGCCAGTGCCACGCTGTTTGATTACTGTCACTTTCTAGTGAAAGCTTTGAAACCAGGACTTCATTTTCTTTCTTTCTTTCTTTTTTTTTTTAACAAGTGAACAGTTTATTAAGAATTAAACAAAGGTATGATGTGATACAGTACAAGCAAGACACTCAAGATAGGTGTAATGGTACTACTCACACAAAAATTTAAATTTCACCTCAAAAAAAATCACAAGACAAAAGAGAAAGCAATTTCACTGTTATAAAATAAGATAATACATGCAAAGTAATAACTCTGCCCCCACGAAGCCCAATCTCCCAACAAACAAAAAACTATCTGGGAATACTGCTATACTAACATACTAACCACAGTATAATCATTCATAGGAAAACAGTAATTAAGCAATGAATTAAATTAAATAACAAAGTTCAAACTATCATAAACTCATAGACCATAATGATTTTATAAAACAAGCAATTCCAGGCTCGGCGCCTGTGGCTCAGCGGGCTAAGGCGCCAGCCACATACACCTGAGCTGGCAGGTTCGAATCCAGCCCAGGGTCCGCCAAACAACAATGATGGCTGCAACCAAAAAATGGCCGGGCGTTGTGGCGGGCGCCTGTAGTCCCAGCTACTTGGGAGGCGGAGGCAGGAGACTCACTTGAGCCCAGGAATTGGAGGTTGCTGTGAGCTGTGATACCACAGCACTCTACCCGGGGTGACAGCTTGAGGCTCTGTCTCAAAAACAAAAAAAAAAAAACAAGCAATTCCAGAAATCTTATAAACAATAAAAAAAGAAGAAGTATTTCAATATCATTCTACACGATCTGGATACACCTGATATTGAAATTGGAGAAAATATATTGTTATAAAGAGAAGTTACAAACATGTTTCACTTATAGATGAGGATGCAATATCATAAATATATTGACAAGTTGAATTAACAAATTAATATTTAAGTAATGTACTTCGGTCAAAATTGAATCCAATTTATATGAATGTTAGTTACTATTTTCATTTTTTCTTTTTTTGGTTTTCTTTCCCTCACCCCCTCCCTCTTTCTCTGTCTTCTCTCTCCTTCCCCCAGACCCCACTGTGTCATTCATTGTCATCAATTGTCCTCAAATCAAAGTTGAATACATAGGATTCATGCTTCTCTATTCCTATGATGTTTCACTAAGAATAATGTGTTCCACCTGTATCCAAGTTACTACAAATGCTGCAAAGTCTCCATTATTTTGATGGCTGAGTAATATTCCATTGTAGACATATACCCTAGCTTACTAATCCACTCCTGGGTTGAAGGACATTTAAGCTATTTCCACACTTTAGCAATTGTAAATTGGGCAGCGATAAACAGCCTCGTACAAATGTCCTTATAATAAAAGTTTTTTTTTTCTTCTGGATAGATGCCCAGCAATGGGATTGCAGGATCTAGGTTGAGTTCTTTGAGCTTTCTCCATACTTCTTCCAAAAAGGTTATATTAGTTTGCAGTCCCACCAGCAGTGGACAAGTGTTCTTTTCTCCCCACATCCACGCCAGCATCTACAATCAGGAGATTTTGTGATATAGGCCATTGTCACTAGAGTTAGATGATATCTCAGGGTGGTTTTAATTTGCATTTCTCTAATAATTAAGGACGATGAGCATTTTTTTTCAAGTGTTTACTGGTCATTTGTCTGTCGTCTTTAGAGAGAAACTTCGTTTTCTTTCACAAGATTTTTGGGATATTCTGAGTCCCGTGAAATTCCATAT
>CAUYON010077144.1:0-24152 GCA_963573935.1 Arctocebus calabarensis
CACTTCTACATTGCTGGTGGGAATGCAAACTAATATATTCCTTTTCAAAGGATGTTTGGAGAATACTTAGAGATCTAAAAATAGACTTGCCATTTGATCCTATAAATTCCTTTACTAGGTATATATCCAGAAGACCAAAAATCACATCATAATAAAGACATCTGTACCAGAATGTTCATTGCAGCCGAATTCATAATTGCTAAGTCGTGGAAGAAGCCCAAGTGCCCATTGACCCACAAATGGATTAATAAATTGGGGTGTATGTATACCATGGAATACTATGCAGCCTTAAAGAAAGATGGAGACTTTACCTCTTTCATGTTTACATGGATGGAGCTGGAACATATTCTTCTTAGCAAAGTATCTCAAGAATAGAAGGAAAAGTATCCATTGTACTCAGCCCTAATATGAAGCTAATTTGTAGTTTTTATACGAAGGCTAAAACCCAATTATAGCACAAGAATATGGGGAAAAGGGCAAGGGAAGGGAGGGGAGGGGGGTGGATGGGTGAAGGGAGGGAGATTGGTGGGATTACACCTATGGTGCATCTTGGAAGGGTACAGGTGAAACTTACTAAATGCAGAATACAAATGTCTTCATATTGTGATTAAGAAAATGCCATGAAGGCTATGTTAAACAGTTCAATGAAAATATTTCAGATTGTATATGAAGTCAGCACATTGTGCCCCATGATTGCACTAATGTACACAATTACGATTTAATAAAAATTAAAAAAAAAAAACCTACTAATTACAAAAACTTAGATTTTTCTAGTTCTCAAACATGTACACCAAAGATAACTAGATTTTATGAGGTATCAAAGCACATAACAAACGTGCCATAGTCTTTTTCCAACAAATCCTATGTGTTTATGAAATATGAAAAATCTAATAGTTTATAATTTCACTTTAAAAAATATATAATTGATGTCAAATGATTTAAATTGTAAAATCACACAAAACTTAAGTGAAAGTAATGGTAAACAAATACATACATGCTTTGGTTTGGGACATGACTAGCCTGCCCCCACCAAATCCCTCCTTCAAATCTGACCCCCAGTGTGGTAGTATCAGGAGGCAGGGGCCATGGGAGGTGTGTGGGTCATGGGGATTGATCCCTCAAGAAAGGCTTAGTGCTTTGCCCTTCCTGTGGTAGGGTGTAGTTCTTGCTTTGCTGAGACTAGACTGGCTCTAGGGGAAAGGATCAGTTCCCCAGAGAATAGGTTTTTATAAAGACTAGACGACCCTTTGGTTTGATCCCTCTTCACACATGCTCACTTCCCCACCTTTGTCCTTCTCCTTCATGATCTGATACAACACAAAAGCTCTCTCCCAGAAGGTGGGCAGATGTTATGCACTAAATAAACCTCTTTTCCTTATGAATTATCTGGCCTCAGGTATTCCTTTATAGCAATACAAAATGGACTAACTCAGTATATTAGGATAGCTTTATCAAAATTTGTCATCCATTGAAGATTATCTGGGAATAATTCTAGCTTAGGAAACATATAACATTTGGGAAGCCTGGGGGAATATTTACCTTCCCTGAATTTAATGGTACATCAAATGCTTACAAGAGTTTCTCTAATAATTTGGGTATTTCAGTAGGAAGCCTCATTATGGAAATAACATACAAGCTAAGCAATCTGGACTCACCTATTAAAACCCTTATAAAAATCTCAATATTACCATTTTTGTTAAACCTAAACTGACATCCAGAATAATATTTCCACAATTTAAATTAACAACCCCACTGAGAAGGTATTCTATACTAATGTGTTTCAAAAAGCCACTGACATGGCTTATAACCACTTCCAGAACATGATTGGCTTTGCCACCAATCTCCAGATAACTAAAAAGATAGACAGGATGTTAATTTTAATTTTTCACATACTGAAAACTGAGACAAAGAAAGTAAAAAATAAAGGGCCATTATAGAATTTAAGGACAAAATACACAAAAAGACACATACATACACAATTAGGTATGGGAATAGGAGAACAGAAAAACTTCCACTATTACTTTTCAGGTTCTAGAAAGCCCCAAGGATGAACACGTCTGACAACTGAAGTGGGTTAGAAAACAGAGAAGACATTAAAATTAGATGCTAAATAATGATCAATTTGTCAGAAAACTTTGTAATAGATCATGAAATAGCATGACATGAGTATGCTATGTAAGGAATACAGTTCCGAGAATAAAAAATATTTTCCAAGAAAGACCAAAAAACCCCACAAGTCAGAATTATACCTCTCCTAAACCCCCAGTCAACTCCTTGTTCATCCTGATGGTTTGACTGTTGCTTGGAAATCGAAAATACTTGCTGTAAACTCTTTCGATCGCCCTCTGCTTTGCAAAGTTGTGCTCGTAGCTCTTCTATCTAAGTACAAAAGGTCAAAAGCAAACATTTCATTGAAAATCACAGGAAAAATTGAACCCACATGTTATTATAAATTATTTCCCTGTGGACAAAAAGTTACTTCTAACAGGCTATTGTAAACACAAGTTGAGTGTGTGTGTAGTTTTTTTTCTTTTTTGGCCAGGGATGGGTTTGAACCCACCACCTCCGGCATATGGGGCCAGCACCCTACTCCTTTGAGTCACAGGTGCCGCCCTGTAAACACAAGTTGAAACCAAGTTAATCCCATTGTTACACCAAGCCCTCTGGAACAGTTTCCTGCTCCATTTCTTTATTCTTCCCATTCCTTCCATAAAGAATGAATGTCTTTTCCTTCTCTGTGCTCACTATGACAAAGTGATCACTATTTTTTAAATCTCTTATTTTGCCATTAATCCACTCCACTGCTATTAACCCAACCAAGAGAGTATTACATTTTTCTCTGTTTCAACTATTTTCTTTTGAAAGTAGTGAATAGCACATTTTTATATCAAACAGTGCTTAAAACATGCAATAAATGCTGTTGAACAAATTATAAAATCTTTGAAGTCAAGAACTATATCCTTCATCTTTATATTTCTAGGAGTACCAGATTACCTAGCATATACCAGGTACTTCCTTAATGGCCATTATGCAAGTTAGCAGTGGCAAAAAGATTAGCTGAAGTTGCCTTGACCACCTGAACAAAGAATTCTCTTGCTTCAAAAACTGAAATTAGAGATTATAAATTCGAGTTCCAAAAAAGCTGTAATGGAATTGGAAACAAATATAAACTTCCAAAAAGAAAATCTGAACTCCGCCAAAATTAATTCCATGTGACCACTGGCTGTAGAACAAAGTCAGTGAACATTTTTAAACATTTTGCAAAACAGGTGCTATGGTATATTTTCAACACCAATTGTCCAAATGTAATACTCCTTCTGAACATCTATAATAACTGACATCTTTGTCTACCTGGCATATTATGTAGGTGAGTTATGTAACACACAACTCAAAACAGAAGAAGTTTGTATTAAACACGTCTGAGAGGCAGTTAAGGTCCTATTTAGGTCATTAAATATGAAATGTCCAATTTCAAATAAAAAGTGTATTATATCTCATAGAAGAAGCAGTACAATTTATCAAAGCATGCACCTAAACTATCAACAGTTTCAGCATCTTAACTAGCTTGTCTATGACAGCAGTGAAGAGGCCTGAAGAGTGTGAGTGGTGATAAAATCACGAAAGGTAGGCTTTGCGCCCATAGCAGTGGTTACGGCACCGGCCACATACAAGGAGGCTGGCGGGTTCCATCCTGGCCGGGGTCAGCTAAACAACAAGGACAACTGCAACAAAAAATACCCAGGCATTGTGGTGGGTGCCTATAGTTTCTATAGTCGCAGCTACTAGGGAGGCTGAGGCAAGAGAATAACTTAAGCCTAAGAGTTTGAGCTTGCTGTGAGCTGTAGTGCCATGGCACTCTACCGAGGGCAACATAGTGAGACTTTGTCTCAAAAAAATAAATAAATAAATTTACAAAAGGTATTTTCCATAGCTTGTTGAGAATTAAATATTTTTCCTATAAGAAGTAGTCCAAAGCTGGAAAAAAGTGATAATTAGTGCAAGGTCCAGTGTAGGTAGAGGAAAACAGAGAGTTTCCAAGTCCAGATTCTGTACTTTGAACAGTGTTGTGCAACAGGTGGTCAAGTTTTGTCTTGACTGAAAGACCAATCTTGGTTGCTTAATCACAAGCATCCTCATCATTTCATACAGTTATTCGGAGCAGACATCAACTGTAATCGCTAGGCCAGGACTCGTGAAGCTATAGTCTGCACTGGATGACCAGACACCATTAGCCTTTTTTTGATGGATATTTGGTTTTGGACTGTGTTTTGGCACTTCATATTTATCCAAACATTGTGCCAAATGCTGATTGTCAAAAAGAATCCATTTTTCATTACATGTAACAATACAGTGTAGAAATGGCTCACCTTTATGCCATAATAGCAAAGAAAAGTAAATTCAGAGATTTCTCTTCTGATGCTTACTTAATTCGTGCAGAACTCAAATATCCAGCTTCTTTACCTTGCCAATTTATTTCAAATGGTCAAATATCGTTGGACTAGTAACATCAAACTTTGCTGCTAATTCACACATAGGTTGAGATAGATTCACTTCTAATACTGATTTCAATTCAACATTATCCACCTTAGTCTCAGGTCAGCCATATGGCTCATTTTCAAGATTAAAATCACCAGAATGGAACTTTTCAAATCATTGAGATAACTGTGTATTCATGAGCCACATCCTTCCCAAACACTTCATTGATATTTTGAGTTGTCTGCACTGCACTGGTTCAACAGCAGAACTCATATTCAAAAATATTATGAATTTTTGACTTACCCATGGTTCCACAAAAATTACTCTAAAAAAAAATCTGAAAGACAATCACAAGCCAAAATGTGCATTTGAAAGAATGAGAATGTACCTCCACAATAAAAATAAAACAAGAAGTGTCAAAATGAAATGCCAGAGATATCACCTGTCAAACTTAAGACTTAAGGAAACCAGACATTTCCCAATTAATAGAAACCCACATACAATGTATCCAGTTGGCTTTTTAAAATTATGGAACTTTAACTAGCAGAAGCTCCAAACTCCCATTATTGGCTAATGGACTGTAAAATGTTATACTTAAAAATTAAGCTGTATTTCTGATTACAAAAGGCCATGTAGTATCTTTAAAACATGAATGAAAGACAATGATGTATTCACAGTAACTTGAAGATGCATGTTATGTGCATGTTATTGTGTTATGCATTTTACTTCCTCTTTTACTGCCAATGCCTCCTTAAATAAAATTAAGCAAAAATATAATATAAATAAATAAAATTAAGCTCCTTGGAAAATTTATCTTACACATCCACTCTTTCTTTTATGCTGTTCATGCTAAGAGAGACAGCTAGTAAATTCTAGCAGCAATCAGCAAGCTATACTGTCACAGAGGGACCTTCAGTCGGTGTTGTGTGCCAGCTTTTTCTGAAAGTTCCTAAAAGGATTTCATCTTTTGCTTATGTGGGCTAATATACAATCCTGAGGAAAAAATATTTCTAGACACAATTTTTTCCTTTCAAAAAGACATTTGGAGAACATATGATTTAATGAAAAGCATATTATCATAGTGTTACAGACTTACCTGCTGTAAAAGTGTTTCTCTGTTGCCTTCTGATTCACTCAATAACCTTCTAGATAGCTCCAATTCTTGTTCAAGCTAGAGTTTCAAAAAAGAATGAAGAAAATGTTCTAAATGACATTAGGGACACATTACTCAACAAGTATCGCTGGCCTCAAATCACATTACTTTTTAAAAGACAAATTTTAAAATCTTGCATGACTCGGGCCTCCTTCCTTCTTTCTTTGGGACGCCACGCCATTCTCTTGTCCCTTTTCTCTCCCCACATCTTCCCTTCTCTCACTCCCTGCTCTTTGCTTTCCTCTCTCTTTCTCATTTCCCCCATGACTCTCTTCTCTAATATAAAATGTGCTTATCCTTTTATATTCTAAAAGCAAAAAATAAAAATAATAAATAAATAAAATCTTACGTGATTCTTTTCAGTCTCAGTTTGCCTTAACTTATTTTTCATTGCTCCCTCATTCTCATCTGCTTTAGCTTCTTGTTTTTTCAGAGCCTAGAATGAAAGAGATGAAAAAAAAATGTATTATTCCAAAATATATTTGAAATTGGAAGTCCCCACTAGGATTCACTATTGATTTATCAGGCCGAGGACAATATATAAGTTGCACAAAATCTGTAAATAAACTGCAACCTTAAAAACACTTCAGTAGGGATAAAATATAAACAACTTCCTAATCTTCCTAATTTTCATTTTTCCCCATCTTTGAGGAAAGCCTAATTAGCTAATAGTTTCCTTGAAAAAAACAAAGCTTACCACTTGATGAAATAATAGTATTTAAGAGTTATATGCTATTCAACTATTTAGACATACTACGAAAAACTAGCTAGTTTATCAAACTAGAAAAAAATGCTAACAACAGGATAATAACATGCTTATTGAGCCATTACTACATATATGACATTTTATCACAACACAAAACTGATTCTTCAAACCATACTTCAGATAGAAATTCTTTTCTGCAGGTTCCCTTAACAAACTAGGGAAAAAAAACTTTAAGGAAGTACAAATACCAAAAGTTAGTGACACTAAAACAAAAGCGTTTATGTTGATACATAAAACATTATGTATTGTGTTCATTTGTTTCTATGTTCATACAAAGTCAAATTTAAGGGAAAAAACTATACTTGGAGCAATCTTTCATGACACCGGAAATGTATTCCATTTGTTTAAAATTTTTGAGAATTTTAACATTTTGACTTAGCAAGGTGTATATAAGGCCATTCCAAATTGAGAAAAGCCAGGTTGCCAGAAGACGTTTCTAACAAGATCAATAGAAGGAAAAAAAACTTTTGGGCAAAGAGAAAAACATGTTAAAAACTACTTTGATGAAAGTATCCTCAATGATAATCAATTTCATTCACCTACGCATTTGACAAATCTTTTCTACATGCACTTACTATGTGTCAGACACTGTGCTAGGGCTATTAATACATGTGTATATAAATAAGCATGGCCCCTATCCATGAGATTACACCTCCCTCTGCCATTTTCTCACAAGTAAAACAGCAATTGAGTAAAAAGGCAAAGAAGCACCATCAAAGTGAAAACTGATTTGAGTATAATAACACTTTTATAGTATAGTATAAGTAAATACATTACATATATTAAATATACACATTTAATCCTCATGACAATTCCATGAGTCTTTTGTTGTTGTTGTTGTTGTTTGTTGTTGTTGTTGTTGTTGTTGTTGTTGTTGGGTTTTTTTTTGACCAGGGCCAAGTTTGAACCTGCCACCTCCAGTATATGGGGCTGGCGCCTGCCACTTGAGCCACAGGTGCCGCCCAATTCCATGATTTATTATTAAGCCCATTTCACTAAGGGTGATATTGAGGCACGCAGGGCTGAATAACTTGCCCGATGTTACCCAGCTAGTGACAGAGACAAGATATAGATTCTAGCTGCCTGCCTTTAATCATTCAGTGCCACTCCTCCATACTGAAATAATAATACCAACTTTATTGGGTGGTGGAAGACTAAACAGTTGATACTTGGAAAGCACATATAGATTACACTGCATAACAAGTTTGAAATAAATGACAGCTATTATTATTACTGCATTACTGATGTTGATAAAGTATTACAAATCATAATGTCTGTCGAGTAAACAACAAATGATTCTCATGTTTAATGTTTGCTCTTCATTGTAGGATAAGTGGAATTAAAATAATAATATTTAATTCTGTATGCATAACTTATTCAATTTTAGCAGGTGAAATATGTTTATAAATTTTTCCCAAATAATATTACCTAGAAACTTAAAAATTACTGTGAGCATCTCTACTTTTTCCATGCTTCCTCAGGCTTTCCCCATCCAATTACTTTATGTGTGTGACAGAAGTATTAAGAAAAAGATAATGAAGAAGCTATTGCTACATTTTTAATTAATTCATTTTATAAATTTTTTTTTTTTTTTTTGAGACAGAGTCTCACTCTATTGCCCTTGGTAGAGTGCCGTGGCGCAACAGCTCACGGCAACTTCAAACTCTTAGCCTTAAGCAATTCTCTTGCCCAATCCTCCCAAGTGCCTAGGACAACAGGCACCCACCACAATGCCCAGCTATTTTTTTGTTGCAGTTGTCATTGTGTTTAGCTGGTCCGGGCAGGGTTCGAACCCACCAGCCTCGTTGCATGTGACTGGCACCATAACCACTATGCTACAGGCACCGAGCCCATTCTGTAAATTTTTGAACTGTCTTCTCCTACATCATCATTCCAACCTACCTCTATTTTTAATGAGTTAAACTTAATCAGTTATCCTTCTTTTCAAAACTTTTTTGTGTATTTTTTTTTAATTCAATCTAACACATGATTCAATACAACTGTATGGGTCTAAAAACCAGTCTAAGGTTTTCCTTAAAGGGATGATTAGAAGGAAGACTTCAGGCAGTTGACAAGTTTCATCAAATGATAGTCAGCCTCCTGCTAAATGAGTATTCAGCAAAGGTTCACCCCAGACAGGTAAGGTCCTTTGAGGACACAACAGAAAAAGGGGACAGAAGGAGTAAACAACTTCAAAGAAGAAGGGCTTGTCCCAAATGCAAGAGCTGTTCCAAAATGAGTTCAAACCTAACTTGGAAGATTCTGCAGGCTTCAACCAGTAGTTGCTGAGATAAAATGATCCTTCCAATGTGATTTTGTGTATCTCTTCTCATTTCAAATCATTTCCTCCCCTTCTCTCTGCTTGCTGACGTAAAGAAAAGAGTCACCTGCTGAACTTTTAAGATTTGAAAATCTTGTGCTATAACTCTTGAGTTTAACTTACTTAAGAATTTTAGGCATAGTGGCTTTTATAAACTTAAGTTTTAGGCACAGTGGCTAAAATTTAGGCATAGTGGCTTTTATAATCTTAAGTTTTTAGGCATAGTGGCTCATACTTATAATGCTACCACTCAGAGAGGCCAAGGGGGATGAATCTCCTGAGCTCAGGAGTTCAAAGCCAGCCTAAGCAAAAGTGAGACCCCATCTCTACCAAAAATAGAAAAACTAGCCAGGTGTTATGGCGGGCTGAGGCAAGAGGATCTCTTGAGTCCAAGAGTTTGAGGTTGCTGTGAGCTGATGCCATGGCAGTACTCTACCCAAGGTGACAGAATGAGACTTTGTCTCAAAAAAAAAGAATTTGAACCCCAAAAATTATCCACAGAAGGAATTTTTTCAGTTTCCTAACAGGAATTAGTCCCTTTCTGAGCCTTTCCCATAATTTGAAAACATTCAATTTGGAAAATCTATAACATCTTACATTGAAAAATAAGAAAGACATGTTACTATTTCCCAAGAGTTCACTGTATTTTAATTTATATATGTGCATACATATATATATATGCACAATTAGTTGTGCTTATTTAAATAGACACTCACAATAAACACTGAAAATTTCACTTGAGTCAAAATAACCATTATTTACCCAGATACTTCCATTTCTAGATAGTAAGTAAGTTTCCAGGTCACTATGGTGTAAGTTCCAGAAATCCAAACACCTTGCCCGTTATAGTCACATTATTTCTATCTAAGATATTACTGGGTACATATTAGGTAGTAAACTAATCATTTTGAATGTATAAATAAATATCTCTTACAATTTCTGACAATTTACTTTCAAACTAGTGAACTATGTCCTTCACAAACTAGAAGGCTCTCCAGTGATGTTGAAAAATAAACATTTTTTAGTTTAAGTCAAAGAGGTCAAACCTTTTCCTATTTTCAGAACTGATCATTTTAGTCTTTTCTTCAGGAAAATAATCTCCTGAAGAGAGAGATTTAGAACCCATTATTTAGTTATTTAGAACATAAGACAGAGATTTAGAACCCAAAAGTGGGTTCTTATGGATCTTATGAAATAATTTCACGTTTACAAAAGAGTTGTCAAGATACCTCAGAGTTCCCACATACATTTCACCCAGCTTTCCTCAAAATTAGTATCTTACGTAACCATAGTCCTTTACCAAAACTAAGACCTAAACATTGTTATAAACTATTATTAAATCTACAGCCTTTATTCAAATGTTACTAGTTGTTGCACCAGTGTCTTCTTTGTTCCAAGATACAATTCACTTTGTATTTAGTCAGTTTGTCTCCTTAGGCTCCTTGGATGTATGAAAATTTCTCAGACTTTTCCTTGTCTTTTTCCATCTTAACATTTTTGAAGGCTTTTAGTCAGGTACTTTGTAGAATGTTCCTCAATTCGGGTTCATCTGATGTCTTCTTATGATTAGACAGAGCTTATAAATTTGGGGGAAGGATATCAGAGTGCCCCTCTCACTGCATCACATTGAAGTGTACATGATGTCAACCTAACTCATGAGTCATGAGGTTATAACCTTGAACACTCAAGACAAGGTTATGTCTGCCAAGTTTACCTACAATAAAGTTTGTATTCTTCCCTTTCCATGCATTTATTAGAAGAGAGTCACTAAGTGCAGCCCACACTCGAGAGAAGAAGAATTAAGCTCTATCTCCTAGAAGAAGAGTATCAAAGAATGTGCTGAAATATGTTAAAACTACCAGACTAATTAACACATATATGAGGAGCTACTTTCAGGCTACATAAGTATAGTTAAAGGTTTTACCCACTGACTTTAGCTCACAGCCAGACCCATTTCACTACAGCAGCTATTTGGTCTCTTTCTCGGCCCCAAAAATTTCCCTCCTTCAGACCTTACAGTCTAATGCAACCCAGATTCCTACCAAGTTGACTCACAGACCATTGTTTGCCAGTAAGTAGAATGCTGACCCTCTCAACATGAGCCTCAAAAAAACCTGCTTATCTTGAAAACATTAGTGAGTGATCTAGAATTCATGAGACTACATTAACTGATTGGAATAAACCACTCAAATCTCCACCAAACACAACTTTTCTCGTAACTGTCCCAGGCTACTCCACCAACCAGCAATTCTCCTTCCTCTCTGTCTAGTCTCATGATTGGGTTTCTCCGCAGCTGCTGGACCTTTCCCACAGGCTTATGAAGAGTACATTGCATCCAAATGTATAACCACACTTAACACTGCAACTTCCCATCCTGTAAATAAAGAACTCATCAGTTACCAGAATCCAATCCTCTAGAGGGCAGGGTGGAAAATAATTATCTTCATTCTCACAGAAAGACATATTTATTCCAGTCTTCATTTCTCATGATTAATGTAAATATTAATGATTCTACCTTGTGTAAAAGAAATGAAAATAAGCAAAACTTTACTCAAATTGTGTTTTATAGCACACAGAATTATACCCTACAAAAACATAATTCTTCTGAAAGCCAACTGTATTTTTTTTTTTAAATCTACCTTTCCATATTGAGTTGAATTCTCTTGGATGCTTAGAAATTTGCTAAAATAATCTCATATTGCTCCTTTTTTCCTCACTTTTCATCTTCAATACCTCAGCAGTTATTTATGTTATTTTTCCAAAATAATATATTTCTCTATTGTGACTATAATTGCCACCTAAAACCTTAATATTCCCCTTTTATATTTCTCCTTTTGCTGTATAAAAATATGAGTCTTAGGAAATTTAGTCCATGAGGATTTAAATTCTATCGTTTATGGTAGATGGTCAAAAGTAAAGTATTGAGGAGCATCCACAGCACATTACTAGATTTCCACTGTATCTTCTAGAAATGCTATTATTTTGTACACTATCTCTGCTTTCTACATAACATGAGTCAGTAAACAAGAATACTGAGATGCAGTAGTCTAGTCTAGAATATTAAACTAATTTTTCTATATTATCTAGTTTCAAATGAAAGGCAAAGAAAGAAAATCCAACTCTTAAGATCTATTAAACATATACTGAAGCACTTTAAAGCTCTGAAAAGATAACACACACATGAAATATTTGAAAAATTAAATGAACCAAAATTACAAGCCATTTCTTTAAACTTTAATAATAAACTTTTATTCATTTGCTATCTTTTTTAGGGGTGTAAGCCTGCACTGGATTTCTTTTCCATTTGACTTAGATCAAGCAACTTAGAATTATATTAAAACTGACTCAGTAATAGCAGTTATAAAAGGAGGGGAAAAAATCACATGCCAATGAATTTCTATTACCATGTTATTTTGCCCTTTAAAGCTTGTTTTTTTCTTAAGAGCAGTTTAGCTATAAAGCTATCATATGCCCTGCTCCAAGACTCAGGCTGCCTTTTACATGTCTCAGTTCATGGTAACAACAATGAGCGTAACAGAGGGTCTCTGGGGCATTTAAGTCTTTAACAATAACAATTTTTCTTTTTTTCCTTAAGTGTACCAATTTCCATTAAAAAGACTCAGAAATTGAGTAGTATATTACTTCAGCTCTTCAGAGAGAGATAATTCTAAACTCTCACAGGTATATATAATCAAAAAAAAAAAAATGGAGCCTTTCCTTTTGGAGAAGAGTGGAAAGGGTAAAAGAAAAATGTTTATAGACTTCTCATTTAACCATAAAAATCCCTACAGCTTTGACAATAGACATGTTTACCAAGAGACTCTAACAGATAACACACTCAAAGATGTAGAACAAATAGGGAATTAAAGGCCCTTTGTCTACTTTAAATGGACCAGCAAGCTTGATTAAGAATAATGACACTGGAATGAAGTAAAGTTCACATGTTAACTCCCACACAGGCCAGTGAAATTTCCAGAGAGAAATTATAAACTATCCCAACTCATCCTAATCACTTGGCAGTGCTACAATTGCACGACTTTTGTCACAAGGCCAAGAATATGTAGCTGATTCACTGGTAAATCAACGAGACTATAGGCAAACAAGTCAGTGCTCATATCAAAGAGTAGGTCAGTCCCATCATACTTGGAGGTCAGATTTCTTATCAGTAAAAATAAAGAAGAAAGAAGAAATAAAGGAGAAGAAGCACTGAAATTTAAAAAAAAAATTAGAAGACAGTCTTATAATATTTTTATAATTAAATTCTTCAGATAGGCATAAAAGTCAGTGAACAAATATTTTAAGCTTCACAGAACAGAATGAGATACTGACCCAAATTCAACCAGATGAACTATAAATTGGAGTTACAAGCTGTTTATATTTATGTACATTAAAAACTTTAAATAGCTTTAAGGACATTTGTTATATTTCAGATCAAGCAAAAACTTTATTAAGTACTCAGTATATATGAAACACTATGATAGAAACTCTAAATAGAATTTTTTTAAAAAACCAGGAATCTAGTGTTTATCTCCAAAATTCTCTTTGGAGAAATACAGCTCGAAAGACATCAAGCCACAATAGAAAAATACATATTTTGAAATGCAATATATATGTATAATACAGCAGGATTTTATTGCTGAGAACTACTTAAGTTAGCACAGATTTTAATTCTGTGAAGTTCTGTGACTTTCTATTTTAAAATTTGTGTTTACAATTTTTATAGGTACATACTAGTTGTATAAATTTGTAAGATAAGTGCAATTTTTGGACATGGGCACAGAGTGTGTATTAACCAAATCAGGGTAACTGGTATCTATCACCACATTCATTATCATCTCTTTGAGTTACAAATATTCCAATTTCATTCTTCATACTTCTTTTAAAGTATACCCTAACTTATTGTTGACTGTAGTCACTTTATTTTCACATATTATTCATTATATCTAACTTTCTAACTGTATTTTTTCAACCATTAATCACCCTCACTTCATCACCCCTCCCTACTACCCTTTCTAGTCTCTGGTAACCATCATTCTAATCTTTGTCTCCATGAGATCAATTGTTTTAATATTTAGCTCCCACATGTGAGTGAGAACATGTGAGTTTCTAAATTCTGCTTTTTCTCAAATCAAGTTAGAGATTCCCCCCCCATGGGAACTAGCTAAAGTCATGGAAAATTTTAGCCTTTAAGTTCATCCAGTTGAGGATTATCTATGCCAACAAAAACCAAAACAAACAAAAAAAAATTAAGGTTCTTTTCTAGGCAGAAAACAATGCATTAATTTTCTAAATCCCTGAACCAACATCTAAGTCAAAAATAGCTAGGTGGATATTATTTAAATTGTTAAAGGAAATTTATTTTTCAGCCATCACCAAGAAAAGAAAATCCTATATCAACAGCAACACTGAAAAAAATAAAATCAAAACCCCCCCTACCAAAAAAACTCCAGCCCTTTGGTCAGAGAAACAACTTGTTGGAAGTCCAAAAGGAATTCAATATTGATAATGCTATGCTATTATGACACTATACAGATTTAGGGTATATCGAAGTAAGAGAAAAACTTCAAAACCTTGCTGCCAAGTGAGCTGTGTGTGTTTTCCAGATGGAAATGGAAAGCATATAATGACTAAAATCACAAGATGTAACTATTCCTGTTTCTCAAAGAGTGATACCCAATATCATGTAGTTAAGTAAGATTTATCAGAAGTTAAATATTATTTCTAATAATAATTATAATCTCTAAGAATGTTCTTTAAAAATACCTGAGGTTTTCTAACATAAAACTCAACATTTCTCTTTAAGAATGGCCTAGATATCTTTTTCCTCTTCTATGACAAAATGTTTATTATTTCAGGAATCCACAAGGGTTCTTATAGAAATTATTGAGGTAGGATGGGTACTTTTTACTGACCTATTTTTCTAATGAACAACCAAACTTCTCAGTTCCACCTGGTCCATATTAATGGAGTCCATCATTGTCTAACCACCTAGGGCCAATGAAACCAAATAAGGTCATGGGTTCAATCATCATAAAAGCCACGTGTCTTTGCTCTGTTCCATGGCTAGTCTTTACCCTACACCTAGCCAACAGCCACATGGAAAATAAGGCCAGAGACCACCAATTAATCAGCAAAATCCAGGACCATGACTATAAAAATAACTCAAAGGTAAAACCCCAGTTGACTAAATTTCATCCTTTAAATATTATTAAATTTGCCCATCTGCAAAACAAAACCTTAATTACTGCATAAAAAGTCAGTATGCTGAAAAGACATACAATTCTTTTAACTTCTTTAATTCAAAAGCAACAGTGGTAATGAGTATTATTCCCTAAAATGCCATTGCTTTTACTGGAACAGGTTATATTTTTATGCAATCTTTTACTTAATAAAAATCTTGCAAGTAAAGTTAAATATGAGCCCAACAAGTGCACTTTCCAGGATTTCCTTCAAAATCAAAAAGCAAATGCTCTTAGAGGAGGGTCTGTTTTTATCTGAGTAGTTTCCTCTCAAAAAAGAAATTCAATGTTTTATTAGAAACCAGAGTAATATGATACTTCATTTGACTTTCTAAATGCAGGACCACTGAGTTAGGATTGTTGACAAACAGCAGATCATAGGTAATCATGGAAATTTAATTTAGAATTTTTCAAGTTTTATATATCTTTGAACAGAAAATCCTGTAAATATACAACATCTTTCATTGTTTAGAGTTAGAGGATGTTATTTTATGCCTTTGGGTTCAGGTTTTAAAAAAATTCTTTTTTACTGTTTTCTAATAAAAATAAAACAGTACTAATTCAATGAATAAGTTTTATCTGTAGCAGAGTGGTCTTTGTTTGCACAATATTACCATGCACTCCGTAGTTGTCCAATAAATATTAATTGATAATGATGGAAAAGGGCTTTATAAACAGATGGCCTTGCATAAATTCACTGAAAATGTAGGTAGAAACATTCCACTCTTCAAGAAAAGCATAACATAGAAATTAAACAAGTCCTGCACAAGAAAATCTCAGTCTATTGTCAGACAGTTGTTCAGTCAACAAGAGTGGCAGACATTTTTCATCATCATCATAGCATTAACAGCATTAAATGTCTATTTGCATATGGTGCTGCAGAAAAGGATTCACAAAGATTCATGCTAGCCTTATTTGTTATAATTTACAATGACAATATTGGCCGGAATACATAAGTACACATAGCGAAATAAATGTGATTAAACATACTTTGAGATTTAGTAATATATGTTATGAACATAAGAATATGTGTCAGACTCACACATCATCCACAATAGCAATGAGTATCACTAATGTGAACTTCCCTATTTGCAAACAGTATCTGAAATGCTCTACAAGAACATCTACACATAGGCTTAAAGAGCTGGTAAAATAAAGGAGTCAGGTCATAACAGAGAGGAAAGTAATGACTCCTCAAGAACCTAGAAAGCAAGCAGAATAGTGATCAGAAATTTAAAAAGGAGAAAGAGGAACCAAAAAGTATATGAGGACTAACTCAATTCATGGTAACACCAAGGAAACTATAAGCAAATTGATCAACTCTGGAAAAAACACATTTTTCAAAATTACTTGACTAACAAGAAAGCTAAGCTAATATACCTGGTAGAATTTTGGAGAAAGACAGCTGAAATGTAGACGTGAAGTGGGGTACAGAGTGCATTGCACCCATTTAATCAACAGCCTTAAGTATTATTTTCTTAATAAAACAAAAAGCCTAAGAAGATGAGACATAGGTGTTAATTATACAGAAATGAGATTATAAGAATTTCAGGACAACTACACTCACACATGATGTCATAAAACTCACCCTTCAAAGGAATCCAAAGGCATGCTACTTCCTCTATGATGTAGAATACATTTCTGAACTTTCAACTTTTGTTTTATCATTATTAAACACCAGGCCATTGAACTATACCATTAAAATAGAACAGTCCCTCATACAGCCAGCTATTTCTCAAGACCAGAAAGATGATATGACTTGTGGAGACTGTGTCTACAATATCTACTACCCAAGAATTTTGCTCTGTAAATGGAAATTCAAGTATCACGTACAAGGTTGAAAGAGATATTCTCCAAGATCTCTTTCAAATTCTCTTCCAGAAGGAGTTTGGGAGAAAAAATACCTCTCACTGAAAAAATATTAACAGTACTTTAAAGTCATCTGAAATAGGTTAAATAAAGGGAGTGGTTAGGCAAGGAGGGAAGTCAAGAGAAAGACCAAGGAAGAAGACTAAAGAACATGATATGCCTTGGACCCGCATGTTCAAGCTGTGCCAAATAGCATCCCAACACCTTTGAAAAATAAATCCCCTAATAGACAACCATCTCTTGTTCATCCCTTTCTTTTTTATCAGCATGTTGTCATCAATGGGTCTTTCACAAACAGAACAGAGAACAACAGTGTTTATTTCATCCTTGCAAAAAAGAAAAAAAATAAAATAATCCACAAACATGAAAGAGAAAAGAAAACAATTAGTATGGCATAAAATGATAAGATGAAGAGCAACAATGTGAATCAATACCACAGAAAGTAAGAATTTAAATGTTTCAGCCACTGATTGGGAAAGTCCTTGCCATGTAACAATAAGCAATGGGGTAGAACTACAATCATTGAAGAATTTCTTAAAATGGTTTGAAAATGTAGTCTCAGGAAAAATGCCACCTATTTTACCCTAACTTTCTTCAAGGGGCCAGGAAGAGGTAATTATTTCCCCTCTGGGCTACTCTGGAGCATATCCAAATGTGAAATAATGGCCTTACTGACTTATAGTGATCATTAACACCTCTATGTCCTCAACTAAATTAGGACCCCCTAAAAGATCAGGCAATGTTTCAGGTATCTGCAAATCCCCAGTCCCCAGCACAGTACCTTATACACAGTAGGTTCGTGATAGTATTGACTGAATGAACATTTTACTGTGTGCAGTTCTTACTGTACATTCATTCACTTGTTCCTTCAAGAAATACTAGCCCTCTACCCCATGTCAGGACCTGGACTTGGTGCTAGAGACATAGGAATGAATATAAAGTGCCTGCCTTTTTTGTAAAGACTGCGTTCTGGTCAGAGAGACAGATGACAAAAAGTGTCATAAAGAAAAACCACAGCCGGTATAAGGGGCTCAGGAGTGAAGTAGGGGGCATTTTAGTAGGTTAACAAGGGCTTTCTAAAGTACAATTCTGAATAACATGAGGGCACAGCCCTGCAATTGTTTCAGAACTTAAAACGTGTAGCTCTAGGAACAGAAAGTATAAAATGTCCAGGAGAAGGAGGTGTCCGGTATGTCCCTTGGAAAAGCAAAAAGACTAGAGTGACTGCCCTAGAGTTGGCAAGAGGGAGAACAGCAGAAAATTAGTATGAGAGGAATTCAGAGAGTAGGTCAGAGGGGCCCTGTAGCCTTAGATTTCATTCTAAGTGTCATAAAGGAACCTCTGAAGTCAAGGTGTGGAAGAAAGATGTGATGTAATTTAATTCTGTAGGGGGAAAACTGCAAGGAGGTTAGAATGGAAACAAGGAGACTACTTGTTGAATTGGCCTCAGCAGGAGGAGAAAGAAGTAGCAGCACAGATGAATAGTGACCAATTTAGAAAATATTTTTAAAATTGAGCTGAAGAAATTCAACGATGGATTGGACGTGAAGAATGGAAGAAAAGAAGGCAGGGACATAAAGGAAACATAAATATTTTCAAATATAAAACTAAAATTATTTTATCATGATTACCCATCTTTGTAAGAAGAAACATAAGACTACCTCTTTGGATGAACCACACAAACAGAAAAGATCTAGCATTTTATGAACAAGTTCACAGGTCAGGAAGACAAAGAACAGGAAACTGAAGCTCCAGAGATAAAATCTGCCCAGGTTTTGTGGCTATGAATCACAGTAACATACGACTTGATTCCCATCCAAGACTGACGCTAGCCAGCAAGATGTTGGGATCTCATTCTCAGACAATAAACATGAAACTGTATAACTTCTTTCTCAAACCATATAAAGTCCATCAAATGACTAGATAATAAGTTCTAAATATTATTCTGATACTTAACCAGAGTGTAGACAAAGATATATTAGAAATGACGTAGCAGTTTCTCGTTTCCTGAGCAATAAAGAATTCACACCACAGCGTCAGCATTTAAATATAAAGGATTAAGTAATTAAAAGAAATACAAATTACCTACAAATACACTGAGTAATAAAAGAGCTATAAAAATACTTTTCTATCAAGAAAAAAATTACAATACCAAGAGCAAATGATTAAAGTGGGGTGGGTGGAAAAAAGGCTGCAAGAGACAGTTATTAAGAAGAAGAAAATGATAATTAGGAGAAAGAGGTTTGAAACTATATAAGACAAAAATTTAGAGAAAGTATCTTTGGGATACTTACCCACATCTTAGAAATATGAAAGTATAAAAGGACATGAGAATATATGATTGCAGTGCCTCTGTTTGACTATACATACAAGTTTCTTCCATAGAGGAAAGAGGGAAAAGAGGAAGGAAAAAACTGTAACCCTGAGTAGAAGCATAGACAAAACTATAACACAAAGGCATAAAAACGACAGTTTCCATGTTTAATACAGCAGGTATCTTAAAATATAATAGTATGCCATATATACGTCAATAATGGAGAGCAACATACTTTCAGATTTAAAGTTTTAAACAGCAAATAATTAAATAACTAGATTTTTTTTCTTCAGTTACAACATTTGTGCCAAGTACACTTTCAGGAAGCCTGAAGAGCTGAGGATGTATATTTTATAAAGAATTATTTTTCAACAAACTTTGGCATCTTTAGTAAACAGTGCCTCTAGGTCTTAATTGATGGTTCAATACTGACGACTAGTGGTCAAAACATATAGTAATTCCCTATTAAGTTATCCCATGACTTTTGTCAACTGAATTTGAAAACTTAATGCAGATTATGTCAAAAATTAAAAATCTTGTCTTAGTGATTAGGAGGAAAAAACTACATCTACAAAGTCTTGTAAAAGCATTTCCTGTTTGTTATTCACAATGTCTCAAAAAAAGTTCAATCAGCATCTGCTGTTCTCCCATAAAAGTAACAGTTCCATAGTGTCACTTTATTGACATTCACACAGGTGAGTTAACATTCTTTCAGAAATCCATAATTTATATTTCAAAGAAATCTTATATTTAGAATTCATGTATCTGGGCAGCTCCATTCTAAATTTCTTTCTCAGAAACCCAGCTGTCTTTATTAAGTTTTCAACATAATTTGAAAACATCATTAATTTCTTCAGCAACTATTTGGTAAGTAGTATCTACTGTGTGATAAAACACTGCACCGTGTGTCCCAGAAACAGGGTAAACCAGATGGAGGGGTCCCTGCCAGTGGAGTCAATGTTCTTGGGTAGGAGACATATAACAGCAAAGTAAACAATAACAAATAATTCTAGTTTGTGTTAAATGACATAAAAAATAAAGGAATATGACATGATAGTGAGCAATGGGACAGAAGGGGGCAATTTCAGAAAGGGAGAACGGAATGATAAGTTCTCTCCCAAAGAGGTGACAATTAACCCTGAAGAATAAGAAAGGATGAGACATCCAGAGTAAGAATTAAAAGGTTCCACTAAGACTCTGAGAAGAAACCAATGAGGCTATAACAATGAGTACTATTTACTTCTTAGAGTAAAATGTACTATATGTTTAAAATTTTAGAATAGCTATGAAAAGAATGACACTATAATCTATAGCTTCAAAGACAACAAAAAGATTTTATACTTTTAATATAAACTTCACTCCAATAGAAAACGGGGGGAAAGGACAAAATGACACAAATAAGATGGAAAAAAAAAAAAACACTTCCACAGGTGTCAGTAATCACAGTGAGTATAAATGCCTAACCCCACCATAATTTATAAGATGAGGTTTTTTTGGAAGTCCAGTTATAAGGTGTTTTATAAGAAACATAGAAAAATAGAACTATGGAGGAAAGATTAAAATAAAGAGGAGAAATGATATGCCATAAAAACAGTAACCATAAGAATGTTAATGTCAAGAGGCAATCTATATAACAAATTTTTTAAATAATTGACCAAGAAGTAAATTATATACAAAAAAACCACATGATCAAAACAGATCACAGGGAGAAACGGAAAATTGAGACTTTAGACTGTTATATTTTTAAAAATAAGGAAGGAATTTAAAAACTTGACCTATTAAATGTTTATGTGTCTTGGGGAGTATGTGTCTGGTAAGATTCTGCATCCAAAAAAACAGAAAGTATGTCTAATTTTTTTACGCTGGCGTACTCAGAAAAATATTGAGCCTAGAACTAGATCAAAATGGATATTTCAACGCATTATAAAGGCATTAAATTAAAAACAAATAAAAAGTTTAAAAAGAAGTAAACATACATCTCTGAAAATTCTAAAAGGTACTTCTAAATAAGTCTTACATTATAGAGGAAATCTAATAAATTATAAAGGGTTTTGAAAGAAACTACCACAAAGAATATTATAACAGAACACATAGCAATTTGTTTATATTTACATTATTGAATTTACAAAACAGAAAAATCAATTAAGTATCAAATTTATAACTTAAAAAAAATAGAATCCTTGAAAAAAGGGAAGAAAAATAAGAGACTCAAGAGCAGAAGTTGAGGAAGCAATAAACAAAAATAGTGAAAAAGAAAACTAACAAAAAAATCATATTTCTAACAAGACTAATAAAAAGGAATAACCAAATAGTATTAAAGAGCTATAAATGCTTTTTTAAATACACTTCAAAACAACAAAATAGGGCAGAGCCTATGGAAGTGGGTAGGGCATCAGCTCCATATATCGAGGGTGGCAGGTTCAAACCTGGCCCCAATCAAACTGCAACAAAAAAATAGCCAGGCATTGTGGTGGGTGCCTGTAGTCCCAGCTACTCAGGAGGCTGAGGCAAGAGGATCACCTAAGCCCAGGAGTTGGAGGTTGCTGTGAGCTGTGATGCCACCACACTTTACCAAGGGCAATAAAGTGAGACTTTGTCTCTAAAAAAAAAACCAACAACAAAAAAAATAGACTAATAAAATTATGAATTAATGTCTACAAAACACTGCTCTATGATCAAAGTTCTCAGGAATACAGGGAGGGCTCAACATCTATAGATAGACAGATAGAATCAACAGGAATACAAGGAGGGCTCAACATGTATAGATAGAATCAACCATATTTAAATCAACACATTTAAATAACAAAAGGTAAATATAATAGCAAGACTATGTGATAAATTTCACAGCCCATTCACAATTTTAAAAACAAAAAAATAAACAATAACAGGAAACCTCTTTTGGCAATCTAAGAATAAAGGCAATATTCTTAATGCGATTTAAAACTCGGAGCCTAGTTAGCATTCCAGAAGCATGAGAAGTAAGGCAAGAATACAGAAGCAATGGCAAGAATTCTTGCTACCTCTATTTCCATTCAACATTATACTTCCAGTTCTAGCAAGTGCATTATAAAAGAATTCTAAACAAAAAGACTACATCACCTTTAATTTCAAATGATATTATCTATAAAACAGGTAATAGGTCAGTAAAGCTACTAACAAGTTATAGGAATTAAAAGAGCATTGAGCAAATTTGCTAGATACAAAAGCCATATATCCAAACCAGTTGTACCATATACACTAGAAATAATGAATTAGAGATGAAATAAAAGAAAACATCCAATTCCCAATAGGAAGAAAAACCATAATATACCTAGAAATAAGTCTAACCAAAGGTATATAAGACCAGTATAAAGAGGATTATAAAATATCATTGAAAAACATTAGAGAAGACACTTCTCTTCAAATTAAATTATAATTAGATATTTAGTATAATTAAAATCAAAATGCCAGCAGTATTTTTCATGGAACAGGACAAGGGTTTTTCATCATCATTTACCAAAAGATAATAAAAGCTCTACTAATTAAGACAGAATGACATCAGTACAGGAATAGACAAACAGATCAATAGCAAAGCATATAGAAACCAGACATCACAGGTAACTAGACAGACAACAGCAGTGGCATTTAAATTTGAGTGGAAAGACCAATTATTCAAAAATGATGCTAAGCTAACTGATTACTCATATAAAAAATAACTTGGACTCCTTCCTCTCTCCAATAAAAAAATTAATTTCTGGGGGGAAAATACTACTGCCAACAAATACATAAAAGGATGCTCAAATTCATTAATAGAGAAATGCAAATAAATACAAGAACGAGTCAACACTTTATACCATAAGCCTGAAAAAAAATGAAAGAAATTTTATAACTACACTACTGGTAGGAATGTGGCGAAAACCTCAACCATTGCTGGCAGAAATGAGAAATTTTAGAACTTCCTGGAAAAATAATCTGGTGACATCTATTATAATATAATGAAAAACCTATCCATGGTGATAAAAGATTAAGTTGGAACCACATCAGTTAGTTGGAAGAATTTCCAGAAAGTATTTGTGATAAAAAAAGATACAGAAATATATAGATGATGTGACCCCATTTTATTAAAATAAATACATATTTTTAAAATCTATATATATACAAAGATATATATAGTTTCTACACCTCTGTCCAGGATAATTAAAAGCACAAAGAAAATTATACAGAGATACATTTCAGTTTATTAACACTGGTTCCTTTTGGGGAGGTTGTTTGTTTTCAGAAGTTGGGGGGAGTGGTTCATGGTGAGAACAAAGGGGAAGGGAGGGGAATAAAATGAGCCATGTAAATAAGTAAAATAATAAAGGAACTTCAAATATTTTATATCCTCACATTTAATTACATAAATACTTTTTATACTAAATGCTTAATAATAAAAATCTTAAAAGAATGACATGAGAAATAAAAACTAGTAATGTGGGATCAAAACAATGAATTTATATGATCACTATTTAACATGTTCCACAAATACCCTAGAAATGTAAAATGCTCAAAATTAGCACAATTAAAAGAGGTAACATGTCAAGAAACAGCTAACAGTAATCTGGGATAAAACTTTGATATAGGCTCAGCACCTGTGGCTCAAGCGGCTAAGGCACCAGCCACATACACCTGAGCTGGTGGGTTGGAATCCAGCCCGGGCCCGCCAAACAACAATGACGGCTGCAACCAAAAATGGCCAGGCGTTCTGGCGGGCGCCTGTAATCCCAGCTACTTGGGAGGCAGAGGCAGGAGACTCGCTTGAGCCCAGGACTTGGAGGTTGCTGTGAGCTGTGATGCCACAGCACTCTATCCAGGGTGACAACTTGAGGCTCTGTCTCAAAAAAAAAAAAAAAAAAATTCACCCAAGCCAATTCCTTCAAGAGTTTCCCCTGTACTTTCTTCTAATATTTTAATAATTTCATGTCTTAAGTTCAAATCTGTAATCCAGTGAGAGTCTACCTTAGTTAATGGTGAGAGGTGTGGGTCCAGTTTTAGTC